>CM060967.1:169511250-169601250 GCA_030765045.1 Tenodera sinensis | reverse complement strand
ATCAAACAATATTAATTCATTATCCATTTGTGAAATTTATAGTATTTGTTGCGGATAACCGTATTAATTTGTTCTAAACAAAAATTGTTCTTTACACCAAAATTGAAACAATAGTCTAATATCCAATAATTTACTGCACATTAAATTAATTTCCAAGGGGGGGGGGCGGTAACCTTGCCCCCTTAGCGACGCCCATGTTGCCCAGCCTGCTATAGAATTTACTACTTTTAAACCGGTAAGTAAATCAGTTTTTTTAAGATATTTCAAAGCCCTTTAACGTGGCTTGGTCTACCGCTTGGTCTGCCTGCTTTCATATCTGTGGATAGATGGCAGCGCATTCGCTATTATCATATATTTTAATGTTTACTGTAGTTATACACTTAACGTGAAACTTTGGGCTGTGGTGTTAAATATTAAATTCGTTATTTACCTTGTGAAACTGAGGGAAACCACGAAAAAGCCCCAGTCAGATTGGTTGGCCAAAGGTTGGACTGGTTGGACCAGCCCTTGGCTTGTAACTACCGCTATCCCCTCAAACACCTAAACCGCCATATGTACTCCACAATTGGTACTACCATACCCTTCACCTCTCGGTTTCTGTCCACTGACACTGCCTTGGTCCCACAAGCGGCCGGCGAAGCAAACAATAGGGCAATAGTCGCTCGGATGATCAGACATCCAAGGTCGGACACATCCCGCCACCAGTGACAACATAGGAAACCAACCTACAACATCAATTGACATCGACACAGAAGCTTGTAAACCTTGACATCACCTGTTAAACCACACGGGTAAATCCGTACTAAACGGATAGGTATCGTGGCCCCCTTATCCTCCGCCCGGGTTAACCCTGGCGACTTGATCTTACTCCTGGACTCTCTTGGAACGTAATTACTTGAGCTTTAGTTGACGATCTTTGTAGCTCACATTCAGTAACTGAAAAATCTGATTTGTTGCAATCACATGCGTTTCTCTACTCTTGGACTATTTTTACAAACTCTTATTCCTCTATCTTTTCATGTTAGCTGAGACAAGCATTTGTAGAAATTATCTTATTGTTAATGTTCTTGAAAGCGGAATACGGTAAGATAGTAGGCTTTGAGCGAGTCAAATCTTTTAAAGCTTGTCGTATATATGAAGGATCTCGAATTCCGTTCTCTTGCATGGATAACAGATAAAAAGTGAAAAACGACCTCCCATTTGAGAAAGACATATATTGTAAAACTCACACAAATCATAGGAAATATCTCTGAAATAGTTCATTTCATAAAAATACATTTGGGCGTAAATTGAGTTTTAACGAAATCTACATTTTTGTAGAATAAGATTTGGTCTATCTCTCACGGTTAACTAGTAATGTGAAAGTGATCAAAAGTAAACAGCGCTGCATGGGCTACAGCCAGAAAATTCATTTGCCATAAAAATATCCTAAACATATCGCATTTTAATCGAAATCTTTAGTCATTTTTCATAAGATCAACATTTTCGATAACTTTTATATGTAACGGGTAGTTTAAGGTGAAGGAATTTTCTTCAAAATCTTTCTGTCGCACCGTTGAAATATATTATACTTAAATACCAACTTTGGCTGCTAACCGAGTTTTCGTTTTTCAGTTATGCTGTGCACAGGCCGACAGACTATTTTCTTAAGACACTTTCTTTTTTTTTTATTCAGGGAGCTCAAAACATATTTCCAGTGAAATCTCGACGTGTAAAACTTTTGGTTCGAATACAGTACCTACTTCCCCTACTTGCTGTGCTTGTTAGAGAAAGTAAAAATAAAAGATTTAAAATTATGTGAACAGTTTTTACAATATAAGTTTAGGCCGAAGAGAGCGTAACCCCAGAGATGGAGGTTCTCAGCAATCGATCCCTGCTAATTAAATGTGATGTTGTTCCTCTCGTTAAGGAATAGCAGAAGCGACCGAACGTCAGTATATTCTTCTCTCGTATAAATACCTACCTGAAATATTATTAGGGTAATACGTATTTATCCAACCCGTTGTTTCGTAAACTAGGTTCCTCATTATCCAGAAAGGCTTGTTGTTTTCTCTTTCCTTTTAATCGGGTAGAACCTACGAGTTGTATCAGAGATATGAATAATGTTGATGACCCTTGGAAGAAATGAAGAAATGTAAAGCAAGTAATTCCCTATTGTTACTCAACCTCAAATTCGTGATCACGTTTGCAGAGTCACTTCGTTATTTTTATTTCTTTTCGGAAGGCTAAGCATATAAGAAATTCTGGCGATTCATTAGGTAACCATGATGGGATAAATGCAAGTCATTTAACACAGTGATGGGTGTGCAGTGGATGAGAATGGCAAAAGACAAAGTGAGGTGGAAAGAAATGTGGGAGAGGGTAAAAGCATAGTGATTGATAGTGCAGTGGAAAATAACGGCGCGGAAAGTGTAACTACCAACTAGGGGCAGTAAGAGAGGTGCAGAAACAAGACTGTCCAAGGGAAATTTAACTCACAAAGACTAGCTCACTCTTCGAGTATATTGAGCTAACCCTACCATAATTGGTAGGAGGCCCTTGCACAACAGGTATCTTATGGGATTGCTTATTTATTTGTTTATTTATTATCACCATCATTATTATCATCGTTATTATCATCATTATTATCATTATCATTATATTTTACTCTTCTTTTTTTTTCTTCTACAAGAAAGTAGTTTTCCTTCAGCCCACATGGATTTTGCTCCGCCACAGATTTCAGTACTCCGCATCTTCTTTGATAATGTTTCTTCTTACCTCATGCAGCCACTGTTCTGTGGACTTCCCCCTGTAGCATCATGCTGGTCGTTGCACGAAGAGGTTATGATCACTCGACGCTTCCCAGCTTTGTTGCCGTTGGAAATTGCTGCTGCACGATATCTTGACGTTGCATGCTTCACACAGATACTTGCGCTCTCATCTCAGGGTCCAGGACTGTATTATCTGGTTATACGTATGTAGTTTATAGCAATTAAGAGTTATAAAGCTTCACACTTGTAAATTAGCACTCGCGTATTTCTAGAAAACAACACTAAGTAATTGAGAGTTCTACAAGTCTTTGTCACTATACTGTTTTCCGCTCACTATAACCTTAAATATGCGAATAATTATATTCTTGAGGAGAATCTACTTCCTTTTACGCACTACGTTTATCAATAATTGTTCTGTGTGATCTATGCAATTATTCCCTTCGGAGTAAGTATAACATGTTACCCTGACCATTGGTGGTGGTGGTGGTGCTGGTAAAGGTAGTGGCGGTGGTGGTGGTGGTGCTGGTAAAGGTAGTGGCGGTGGTGGTGGTGGCGGTGGTGGTGATGGTGCTGGTAAAGGTAGTGGCGGTGGTGGTGGTGGCGGTGACGGTGGTGGTGGTGCTGGTAAAGGTAGTGGCGGTGGTGGTAGTGGTGCTGGTAAAGGTAGTGGCGGTGGTGGTGGTGGTGATGGCGGCGATGGCGGTGGCGATGGTGGTGGCGGTGGTGGCAGTGGCGATGGCAGTGGTGGTGACAATTATTATTACTATTATTCTAGAACCGTTGTTTAGCGGGCCATGAGCTAAATAATCATCAGTTGATACACAACTATGTGTGGTCAAAAATGAGGATTGCATCGTCTACATGACTTACATCGTCATGAGTAAACTTCACATTATTTTGTATCTTAAGTCATCATTCAAGTTATTCAGTGTATTATAAAGAGATAACCCTTTGTAGGTAAGTACTTTGCGAATTATATTTTAAATGAAATATTTTTATTAGTTATTCTGCAGGGACTTACATGAGACATGGTCTGAATTTAACAGAATTTTCTTCCTTTTTTGTTTTAGTTCTTTTTTTCCGCTGATGATATGTTCTCTTGCCTCCAGGTTCCAGTTCAAAAACTTTCCTACCCTATTATTTCTCTTCTTAAATCCATCTATGCTTTCCTCATCCGATTTTGTGCCTTTTCGAAAGAGATTTTCTTCCTAAGCAGCTTTTGCCTTTAGTTCCCCCTTCATTCCTTCTTTATTTTCTGAATTCATTGCGTTTGAACCAAAGCAATCTATTGTCTAACCCATGGAGCAGTTTATATTGCTCCTGCAGTTCAACAAATATGAGATTGCTTCGGTCAGCCAGTCAGTCAGTCTGATTCTCAGAGCCCCTGGAGCTGAAATTTCGAGTACTTCTGTACGTTAAACACATTTTGAAGTGCTTTTCTAAAATTTATTGAAAGTAGGCATCTTTTTCTCCACTTTAACTAAACGTATTGCAGTATTATAAATGTTACTACTCGATTCATCTTGATGGTGCTCTACTTCCGCTACTTACTATACGTAGTAGAGCAAGTATTGTATTCCACCCAAAAATTCGATGTCGAGATTTCACCGGAAATATGTTTACAGGCACCCTGAATAAAATATACATATTTTAGAAAATGATCCGTGTGTGTCTGGGGGGGGGGAGGGGGTGAGTGGATGTCTCAGTCTGTGGAGCATAACTCAAATACCAAAGTTGGTACTTACCGTCTTTTAAGGATGCGACACGAAGATTATGAAGAAAATTCCTTTACCCTAAACTACCCTTTACATGGAAAATGTTTCGAAAACCTTGATTTTCGCAAAAATGGCTCTTACGATTTTTATTAAAATGCTATATACTTCGAATATTTTTATGGCAAACAAAATGTACGTATTGAATTTTCTGGTTATAGCCTATGTAGTTATGTTTACTCTGGGTGACTTTTGTATAACTGATAAACTGTAAAACATAGACCAAATCTTACTATACAAAAAATGTGGATCTTCCTAAAACACACAATTTACGTCCAAATAATTTTTTGTAGAGTCAACTATTTCGGAGATATTCCTTGTTATTTGTGTGAGCTTTGGAAAACAAACTTTTGCCAAATGGAACATCGTTATTAGTTTATGTTAGCCGTGCAAAGAGAACGGAATTTGAAAGCTTTAAAATATTTGGCTCAAAGTCTATTGTATTCTAATATTCCCCTTGCACCTACAAGGAAATAAGCAATAAAGTAATTTGTACAAATGTTTATCTCAACTAACTTGAAGAAGATATAGGAATAAATATTTGTAAGAAAGTTTTTTCTCTACTTAGTTTATTTCGCTGATACTACGAGGTTATATCCCGACGGATCTGCCAGGAGGAATCTCATGGATCTGTGTCTGGCGGACTGTTAAACTTCTAGGTCTCATTTCTGTACCATAACATCTTGCTTCGCCACGTCTCTACAGAGGCATTGAGACCTTTGTGCTATGCAACTGTATCTCTAGGATTAGAATACCGCCCAGGTTACCTGCTTTCATTATCTGCGGACAGATGGCAGTGCATTCGCTATTGCTATTTTCAGCTTTACTATTATCTTAGGCTTAACCCTTTGGCTGCCAAGATCCGATGAAATCCGATGCCAATTGCCTTTGAATAATGCCATGATCCGATTCAATCCCATCCGCCGAGGTTGGTTTATCGTGTTCAAATAATTTACAAAGTATGCAACAGATAGCGTATGTGTTCACCTCTATCTGATCTACGGTATGTAAACTGTGTGTTGGTATCGTTGTTTGTTAGTCTCTGCATTTCCTGTAAAATTAATTTTTCTTTTTGAGGTTGTCACCCGACGGGCATTTAGCGCGTTAAAAGAAGATAGCGGTAACACGTGTTGTAGGTTGTTGCGTGCAGAGCTTATTTATTCTATATAGGTACAGTGATTTCTCGTGGCATTTGCTTAGTGACCATTAAAGAATGGCTTACTCGAATAAAAAATCTTTGACGCAAGAAGAAATTGTGGCAATGTTGCTGGAAAGTGACAGCTGCAGTGATGATGACAGTGACATACAATCATGTGCGTTCTGCGCAGTCTCCTGCATGAAATGCCACAGATCAGGATGAAGATGAACTCGATATCAACTGGCACGATGTAATTAACCATGAACATGAAGCTCTTTGGAACATAAGTGTTGAATGGCATTCGCCAAGAAAAAACTCTAAATTACAGTTCATATAATTAACCGTGCTCATTTCAACAATTTAAAAAAAATGTTTAAAAATTTGTAATTTTATAAATAACAAAATGATTCATTCTCAGGTGAAAGCAAAATTGCTATGTGATAATAATTATGGTGTTAAAATAAACTGATAGTGGAAAATTAAAATTTAAAAATAAAAAATTAACAATTCAATTTTTTTAAAAATATTGTATTAGAGTAATGTTCTCAAAAGTGAGTATAAATGTAAAACAACATTTCAGAGGTAACTGCAAAAAATCTCAACAACAGATTCAAAATTGAGGTGAGTGCAAAACCTTTACATTTCTCCACATTTAGGGCTGGTAGTTTAAGCAATAGTATAGCGTTTAGCTTGGCAGCAAAAGGGTTAACTCTGAGTCGTGGTATTAAATATTTAATCCAGTATTTATCTTGGTCACTGAGGGAAAGCAATAAAAATTCCGTTAAGTTTGGCCCACCTATGGGATTTCAACTCGCATCTTCCCGTATGGGTATGCCATCTTACTGGGTAGGCAAATTTGACTTTAGCAGTCAAACAGCAATAGTCAAAAGGCAGAAGTATAGGAAGCTGAAGAAAAAAACTAGACTTTGAGCGATAGTCAAATATTCTAAAGCTTTGAAAATACGTTCTCTTTGAACGACTACGATATAAAAAATGAATAACATTTGACAAAAGCTTTTTCCAAACAACAAAAAGGCAAGGAGTATCTCCAAAATGCTTCACTTTACAAACAAAATTATTCGGATAAACTGTGTTTTAGCAAGATCTAAATTTTTGTATAGTAAGGTTTTGTCTAATAATTTGACTTTAGCAGTCAAACAGCAATAGTCAAAAGGCAGAAGTATAGGAAGCTGAAGAAAAAAACTAGACTTTGAGCGATAGTCAAATATTCTAAAGCTTTGAAAATACGTTCTCTTTGAACGACTACGATATAAAAAATGAATAACATTTGACAAAAGCTTTTTCCAAACAACAAAAAGGCAAGGAGTATCTCCAAAATGCTTCACTTTACAAACAAAATTATTCGGATAAACTGTGTTTTAGCAAGATCTAAATTTTTGTATAGTAAGGTTTTGTCTAATAATTTGACTTTAGCAGTCAAACAGCAATAGTCAAAAGGCAGAAGTATAGGAAGCTGAAGAAAAAAACTAGACTTTGAGCGATAGTCAAATATTCTAAAGCTTTGAAAATACGTTCTCTTTGAACGACTACGATATAAAAAATGAATAACATTTGACAAAAGCTTTTTCCAAACAACAAAAAGGCAAGGAGTATCTCCAAAATGCTTCACTTTACAAACAAAATTATTCGGATAAACTGTGTTTTAGCAAGATCTAAATTTTTGTATAGTAAGGTTTTGTCTAATAGTCATCCACAGTAAGCAGGACTAGATGGGCTATATCCATAATATTCAAAATATACACGTCATTTGTCATAAAAATATCTTTAAAGTATGGTATTTTAATTAAAATCGTCAGTCATTTTCGAGAAAATCAGTATTTTCGATAAATGTTCCATGTAAAGTGTAGTTTAGGGTGGAGAAGTTTTCTTCAGTCTTCGCGTTGCATCCCTAAAAGATATTCAACTTTAATACTAACTTTGGTTTTTAAACGACTTGTCGTTTTTTAATTATGCTGTTCACAAACTGACAGACACACACACACACACACACACACACACACACACACACACACACACACACACACACACACACACACACACACACACGTAGTAGAGAAAATAAAAAGTAATGACAATATTCTGGAACTTTGACCAAACATGCTTGGTGCCAAATAGCAACATCATGCAGTAGAAAATTAGCCTTACCAGTCAATAATTTCGATATTAATTGCAAGCCTAACTCGTAGCCCTAGCGACAGACCGAAGACCTGGTCAGTGTGCGCATGCGCGTGCATGTTTATCTCTGTGTAAACTGACGGTGCAAAGCTTTCATACTGATTCTAATGGGCAGCACGGCCCAAAAGACTCGATCCACAATAACTTGTCTCATACACACACATAAAGCGACAAACTCCGTGTTTGATATGAACACAAATACCGGTCTTTGGTGATGCAGGTTTGATGGAAATCAATTTTCACAGTCCTGCAAATGCGATGTTACCTAGCAGCTTTTACGGAGGCAGGTACTATCCCGAAAACAGGATTATAATCCAGTACCACCATCTGCGCTCAGTGCAGCGTGACCAGGGTTGCACTACATTATGGTGACAAAGAACATGCACGGATTGGAGCCTTGAGTTTAGGATTTGTCATATCACGTTCCACCTCCAGTTTTCAAGTCTTTCCCCAAACTTATAGAATCTATAAAGAGGTTTTATTCCTTTTGATATCCACCTTGATGACGAGGGCCACGCTGAAAATATTTAGAATGGATCATCATCATCATCATCATCATCATCATCATCATCAAGAACAATTTCACGGCTTGGGCCTGTTGATCAGTTCTTTTCACCAGAAGAAATTTATGATTGATGGTCTCTCCAGTATTCTTTAGGTCTTCCAATACTTCTGCGGCCTAAAGGTATATCTTTTAAATTTACAAAAAAGCATTTTTAGAAAAAGATCTGCGCGTGTATGTGTATGTGCAACATAACTAAAAAACGAAAAGTCGGTAAAAAACCAACTTGGTTTTTAAGGTTAACCTCTTTTAAGGATGCGACACGAAGAAAATTGTTCCAGCCTAAACTACCGTTTACATGAATTTGTTTTTTAATTTTAATTCTCTTGAAAATGAGTAACGATTTTGATTAAAATGACATGTTAAAGATATTTTTATTATAAATGAAATGTATATTTTGAATTTTTTGGCTACAGCCTATGTAGTCCTGTTTACGCTGAATGACTTTTGAATAACTGGTAAATTGTAAGAGATAAACAAAATATTACTGTACAAAGAATGTAGACTTTGCTAAAACACAATTTATATCCAAATATTTTTTTTAGAGTGAACCAATACGGAGATATTCCTTGTTATTTGTACAGTTTTAAGAAAATTTAAATTTTTGTAAAATGCAGCATCGTTGTCCATATTTTACATGTTTACCGTGTAAAGAGAACGAAATTTCAAAGCTTTAAAAGATTTGACTATCACTCAAAGTCTACTGTATTCGTATATTCCCCTTGTACCTACAAGGAAATAATAAGATAATATGTACAAATGTTTATCTTAACTAACACGAAGAAGATATAGGAATAAGAGTTTGTAAGAATGGTTAGTACAAGAGTAGAGAAAGTCATGTGAGTGCAACACATAAGATGTTTTGGAAATCTATCTTTGTTAATTCTTGTTACGTGTTGATAACAACTGTATATATTTGCCTTTATCTTGTTATTTAATCAGAAAATGCTTAATTCGTTCCTGATATCTTCATTCGTCTTTTGATTTCTTAACGTTACTCCAGCGACACTTCTGAGAAGTCACATTTCGGCTGTTTCTATTTTTCTCTCCTCCAATTTTGTTAAAGTCTGTCTCTGATCTATAAGTCAACGTTGCTACTGAGATTGCTTTATCAAATTTTGTAGCAGTTTTTCTGTATAGCGCTTATGATATACAGAATATATCAAAGTTACAAAATCCATTAATAGCAAAGGGTTAAGAATATGTACCACAGGTGAAGGGATGCCAAAAAGGCACTAGCGAGGGTCATTAGCGAACGTCCCAAACATTAACGTAAACGAGATACAATTAGTTTGGCAAGGTCTTCAACATAGAGAAAAAAAGAGCCTGCTATTGTATTTTTACAAAGTATCGGAAACCCGAGGGGTTTCGCCAGAGGGCAAAGTCTTGACTTAATGAAGTGAGGGCCATTATGGATGTTTGGGAAGCTAAAAAGGATAAATGACTGAGGGACAGTAGGAGACAGGCATCATTACGAGGGAGAGATACATGTAAGCAACACGGTGAAAGCTCGTTCCAACGATTACTTGAAACTGCATATTTTATTCTATTTAAAATTGTTCAGCAAAGCTTAAACGTGTAAAAATAAAACAAATAAAGGTTCTTACAAAACTACAATATCGCTCTCTGTAACCACCACGGATACCCGAGATTAAGACTCATGTGTGAGCAGCCGTAGGCACCCATAATACGAAGCAGCCAATCAAGTGATATAAAAATGCTTCAAATTGGCGCTCCAACGTGTGGCGTGAACTTCAGAGAATTGCAGGAATGCTGCGTGAACTTCAGAGAACTTCAGGAATGCTGAGCGTGAACTTCAGAGAACTTCAGGAATGCTGAGCGTGAACTTCAGAGAATTTCAGGAATGCTGAGCGTGAACTTCAGAGAATTTCAGGAATGCTGAGCGAGAACTTCAGAGTACTTCAGGGAAGCAGAATAAGGTATGCGGAGAACTTCAGGGAGCTGAACAACAAAGGTCGTGAACTCCAGGGAAGGTGACCCAGGACACAGCAGGAACGAGAGGATCCACATCGAATAGCAGTGCAGCAAGCTGATTAAGGTACTGAGTGAGAATTTTATCTACGTGTTGTAGTATATAGTCAATGTATTTAAGGAACGGGAAAATGATCGAGCAATTAGATATAAATATGGAAGTGCAGGAGGGTGATGAGAGAGTGGGAGAAGGTGTATATAGTAATGTAGATCATGCAAGGGACAGAGTAGCTGATACGAATATACAAAATCAGGGAGAAGAAACAGGGGGAAGCATGGAGACTAATGAAATATTAAAATCACTTATGTCAATGATGACGGGGTTAACAGAAAGTCAGAAAGAGATTAAGGAAAAGGTAGAAAAAAGTCAGAAAGATTTAACGGGTTTAACAGAAAGTCAGAAAGAGATTAAGGAAAAGGTAGAAAAAAGTCAGAAAGATTTAACGGGGTTAACAGAAAAGGTAGATCAGAGTCAGAAAGATTTAACGGGGTTAACAGAAAGTCAGAAAGAGATTAAGGAAAAGGTAGAAAATACGAGGGAGAACTTAACAGCTGACTTAGTCAAAATAGGAAATAAGATTGAGAAACAACAGAAGGTTTTAGAAAATTTCAAGGAGGAAGTTAGAAATGAAATAGAAAATGTAAGAAGTGAGGTTAGAAATAATCAGGAAGAGGTTAAAATTGAAATTGAAAATGTACGAATTGAAATGAGGGAAAGTCAGGAACAGGTTAGGGAAGAGATTAAAACAGTTAATAAAAATGTAGAGAAAGAAAATAGAAAATTAAGGGAGGAAATAACTACTGAATTAGCTAAGGAAAGGGAAATTAATAGCAAGGAATTAGAAATTTGTAGGAAAAGATTAGAGCAATCAGAGAGGGAAACTAGGAGATTAGCTGTGAGTGTAGATGAGGTAAATGACAAACTGAAAGAAAGATTAAATAACATATGTATGTCTGACAATGTTAGTGATTCTGTGAGTAGTAATACTATTACGGTAGCAGCACGGGACGAAGCGATGCATAATGCGTCCGCGGACATTCCGATGTTAAATTTAAATGCTGGTACCTCAGGTAATAGTAATACAAATGTTAATGTTAATGCACGCAATAGTCCACATTTGCAATGGCCCAACCATGTTTTGAATGAAATTTCACCACCAACCTTTGAAAACGAAGAATTTGATGACCCCAAGGCTTTTATAAATAGCATGCAAGAGTATTTTCTTGTAAAAGGTATTCCCGAGGAATATAAGATGACGGTTGTCAGAAAATGTTTTAAAGGCAACGCTTCAAACTGGTTAGAGTTATCAGTAGGATCAAGTAATGATTATCGGACATTTAAGGAAATTTTCTTAAATAGATATTGGGGAGCTAGCAGGCAGGCAAATATAAGACTGGAACTGAGTAATGGGAAATATAACCCGCATAAAGATCAATGCATGGTTAATTATTTTATGGCTATAGCTAGAAAATGTAAGATGCTTGACCCTCCGATGGGAGAAATAGAATTAATTAATTTAATAACCACACATTTTCCGGAAACAATTCAACACTATCTGATTATTGCGAAGCCGATGACAATAGCGGCAATGATTGACTTGTTAATCGCGCTAGAAAGAAATAAGAGCCAAAACGAGGCAAGTAATGAGAGACCTTTTGGAAACAACCGATCTCCAACAAAAATTTTCGGGCAGGGGGCAGGTTCAGGTGATGTCAGGAATTTTGATGCTCGGCAACGGTATCATGGCCCAGTCCCTAAAAACAATAATTACCACCGGAAAAATAATTTTGAGCCTCAGGATAGGAGACATAATTTTGAGCCTCAGGATAGAAGAAATAATTTTGAGCCTCGGGATAATAGAAGAAGGGTTGAGAATTATCCACGGGAAAGAAACCCTCAAATTAATTACGTACAGGCAAATAGATATTACGGAGATAGAAGGGGGAGGTACACTAGGAATCGATTTCCTTCGGGAAATAATTATCACCATGATAATAATTGGTACAGACCGAATTCCCCTAGGCAAGAAGAAAGAAATGGGAATAGCAGAATTTCTCCAAATCCGGAAGAAAGGGTAGACGCTATAAACGCGGTAAAAAGATTGGAAGAAACAAATTTTCACCAGGATTCAAACCCGGGACCTTCATATAATGGGAATGGGACAGGAGCCATTAGTAAGCTTTCGGAAAACTCCAAACCCAGTCAACTTCGCCTTCAGTGAAGATTGGGAATGATGAATGTTCTTATTATGGGAAGTACTTCGAAAATAAGGGACAGAGAAGGCAATGTTTGATCGAAAAACATAAAGAAAATACAGAGAATGAAATTTTAATTGATCCGCCAAGAATAAATATTGGTATTAACGGGAAATTATTTCAGGCTATTATTGATACAGGCGCTAATACTACTGTGTGTTCCCAAAATTTTTTTTGAAAATTTAGTGAATAGTGGTGTAAAATTATTATCTTTGCCAGTTTATGGGATATATTGCTCTGTAGCAGTAGGTGAAAGGAAAGAAAGGGTAAAATTTCAAGTGATGGTAAAGGTCGAGATCGCACATAAATGCATTGAAATATTATTTTTGGTTGTACCCAGGCTTGTTTTTGACGTAATAATCGGTTGCGATAGTCTTTATGCTTGGAATTCCATCATAGATTTTGAAAATAGAAGTTTTAAGTTTGAAACAGGACCTGACACCATAATTGTACCATTTTTAGACCATACTTCGAGGATAATTGTACGGGATCAGGTAGAGGAAGAAATGGAGGGGGAAACATTCTTTGTCGAGGTAATAAATATTGGAGCGATGGAATTAGCAGAATTAAAAGTTGGGAACTACGATGAAATAGAGGAACAAAATATTGTGAGTAGAGGTAATTATTTCTGTGATTTTGACGAAGAAAAGAAACCCCGAGAAAACCCAAAATTTAACTTGAAGAATAGTAGTATAAATGAGTACGACGAAAGAAAGGACTGTGTCAAGATAGAAAATTTAATAGAGTCTAAGGTGAACCAAGCTGAGAGACTAAATGAGGAACAAAAAGGAAAATTACGCAAACGTTTAATAGAAAACAGGGAGGTATTCTCGGAAAAGCCTGGAAGATGTAACTGTTATACACATTCGTTTGAAGTAGCGAATAAAATTTTCAAAGAAACTCTAAGTAGCCACCAGATAAAACTATATCATTGTTCTTATTATTTTCCTTCAGGGAATCCGACAGAGCGGATATTAAGAGAAATAGGGACTTATTTTCGAGTGCTTACTCATAATAATCATCGAAACTGGGTAAAGTATTGTCCCATCATAGAGAAAATTATTAATAATACTGTAAATACTACAACTGGTTTTGCACCGATACAGATAATGCAGGGAATTGACCCTGAACCCATTTTTAAAAATACTCCAAGAACGATTGAGGGAAGTCAGCCATTATCGGAGGAACAAAGGGCTAAGATCGTTTTTGACAGATTGCAAGAAAAAGCGGAAAAGAGGAAATCAAAAATCAAGAAACGTAAAAATAAATGGAATCCTCAGGTAGGAGATCTAGTCCTCGCCAGGGATTATAAGTTATCCAATGCGTTAAGGGGGAGAAGTCATAGATTAGAGCTATTATATAAAGGTCCGGTAATGATTACTGAGAAATTCGGAGAGCATACTTATGAATTAGTGGACTTAAAAACAAACAAATCGATTGGGAGATGGCATAAGCAGCTAATAAGACCGTATAGAAATTCCTCAAATAGTATCGAAAAGTAAGAAAAGAAATGGTGAGAAGTAGTTGAAAGAATGGTTGGATCATGAAAATGAGGGCCTAATTGTTTCTATGTAAACTTGTAAATAACTGTAAGAATAACGTAATTAATATTAAGCAAAGTGAATATATCGAGAAAAAAAACAGTGAAGTGGATAATGTGCGTGTGAAAAAAAAAGAAAAAAAAAAACAAATTAAAAGTGAAACCAGCAGAACAATCCATAACCATAAAAGACTTTTGATAAAAATAATTATATAGAATCAGAAGATCAATGTAAGAAGAAACATGTAAAATAATATTAAATCACTATGTAGTATTAAAAATATAACCCTATGTGTGTTGAGTGCTGATTTGTGTAATGTAAATATGTGAAGGGTATTCTATGTACAAGCTATGTCTTTAAGAATTTGAGTGTAAACCCTTTTAAGTATTTGTATGTAATTGACGAAAGATTTGCTGAACAATCGCGAAATTTTAACAAGAAAATGATTTTCGGGCAAGACATATACCTTATCATATTCTTACATAATATGATAATGTATATGGGGGGCATTTGTAGCAGTTTTTCTGTATAGCACTTATGATATACAGAATATATCAAAGTTACAAAATCCATTAATAGCAAAGGGTTAAGAATATGTACCACAGGTGAAGGGATGCCAAAAAGGCACTAGCGAGGGTCATTAGCGAACGTCCCAAACATTAACGTAAACGAGATACAATTAGTTTGGCAAGGTCTTCAACATAGAGAAAAAAAGAGCCTGCTATTGTATTTTTACAAAGTATCGGAAACCCGAGGGGTTTCGCCAGAGGGCAAAGTCTTGACTTAATGAAGTGAGGGCCATTATGGATGTTTGGGAAGCTAAAAAGGAAAAATGACTGAGGGACAGTAGGAGACAGGCATCATTACGAGGGAGAGATACATGTAAGCAACACGGTGAAAGTTCGTTCCAACGATTACTTGAAACTGCATATTTTATTCTATTTAAAATTGTTCAGCAAAGCTTAAAACGTGTAAAAATAAAACAAATAAAGGTTCTTACAAAACTACAATATCGCTCTCTGTAACCACCACGGATACCCGAGATTAAGACTCATGTGTGAGCAGCCGTAGGCACCCATAATACGAAGCAGTCGATCGAGTGATATAAAATGCTTCAATTTTAATTTTGATTCCCTTTTTGTTTTATTATTTAAGTATCTATTTATTGTACCGCAGATATGATTAAACCTTGGAAATGTTTAGAATGCCACGTTTCTAACAACAAATGATTGTACTCCAAGTTGATTGCCGTGTAGTTTATTCGATTTTCTGTGATGGTTTGCTTTTAATTTCTTTTTTTTGTCGCTGAAAGATAAATTTCAATAGAGAACATTTCTGATATATGATCTTTTCGCAATTTTAAACCGTCATTAACGCCTAAAGAATGGAGATTACAAATTCATTAGGTGAATAAGTCAGGACGTGCTGTTTGCAATGTTGGCGACCTCTACAGCCACATTACATCTGCAAAAAGTGTCTGAAATATCCTTTTATGTTCTCAATTATTTTAAAACTCCGTGTAATATCACATAATTACTGCAAAAGACCCACAAAACCAAGCTAATTTAAACCGTTAAACAGAATGCTGGAAGTAACACGCGTTGGGTAGTGACGGCATCAATGCGGGAGACTGTACACATTGGAAGAAATATAAGTTCCTTCCACCCGGTATCTGTGTGTGCAGACTGACAATCTAGAAAGGTAAGAGGGTGATTTACTGAGTAACAAGAGATAGCGTCTAAAGCTTGCAGTGTAGAAGGTGAAGCGATCAGGACATGATAAATGTTTATGGTCCATTTAACGTTAGGGTATCCGGGATATCCAGATTGATATAATATTAATGTGGCAACAACATCATGATTATTAATGGCACAATAACATCTGCTACTGCTCTGACAGATGCACCACGATTGACAGGTTAATGATGCACCACTGCCATTACCATACATTTACCATTGTTAGACGATTTCTAACACCCACTCTACTTTACTATACGTAGTAGAGAAAGTAAAAAGAATCGTGTTTTTCTCTCCACAAATGTTAATTCGAAAACTCAAACTAACGTGATACAAAATATAATTTCATATAAATTCCATTCAGCCTTAAGCTAAAAATTTCTGCGCAAGTGGGAAAAAATACAATGAATAAGAAAGGAAAAGGAGAACTATGCCACCGGAACACTAAAACCGAAACAAGCATTGCTTGTCTGGAATTTCGAATATCAAGATGAGCTTCATTATCCATTGTAATTAGCGCATGTATTTATATAAACGTTTATTCAACAAAAGGTAGTATGTAGTTAGCTAATTAAGTCTACTTGCTACATTCCTAGTTATACACAGAATCTTAAGACTAATGTAAAATGTAATGCTATTGATTGTGCCTTTGTTAGAAGCTTCAAGTTGGTGCAGCCTGGCGGAGGTGAACATGAACATCAGTAATGCTGGGACCGTTGGACCCGCTACTCTGATCCTGTGTTCTCCCCCAGTTTATCCAGGTTGGTACAGCCGCTTCCAAATGTTTTCCGACGCACGCGGGACTCTCCCTAGAGGCGGAAGGGATAACGGTTATCGAGTAGTCAGTCCAGGCAAGAGTCGTCTCAAGTGGTTTACCTGCCTCGTGAGTCTGATAGCTGTAACACTAATGTTTCCTTGTTTCAATAATAGAAGTCCTCAGGACGACTGGCTTCTTTGGGACTTTGCTCTAAAACAGCAACGTGACAAATGTGTGTGCATAAATATGGAGTAAGGGCAAAGTAAACACTACATATTATTATAAACGATGTCTTACACGATATTGGACAACGTTCAGATACACAAACACACATGCACGCACACGCACGCACATGCACACACACGCACGCACACACGCACGCACATGCACACACGCACACACACGCACGCACACGCACGCACATGCACACACACGTACGCACACACGCACGCACATGCACACACACACGCACAGACTCGTGCACACATGCACACACACGCACGCACATGCACACACACGTACGCACACACGCACGCACATGCACACACGCACACACACGTACGCACACACGCACGCACATGCACACACGCACACACACGCACACACTCGTGCACACACATGCACACACGCACACACACGCACATACACATGCACACACACACGCACAGACTCGTGCACACATGCACACACACGCACGCACATGCACACACACGTACGCACACACGCACGCACATGCACACACGCACACACTCGTGCACACACATGCACACAGACGTGTGTGTTCTTTTACATCCCAGTAAATCTACTTACATAGAGCTGTCGTTTTTAATCATACTTAAAAACCATTCGTCTGCGCCGGATTTGAACCAGGGTATTCCTTTAAAGGTGTTATATCCGCATATACATATAACGCGCATGAACTCTATGAATAACACAGATTGCAGTTATGTATAACTAAAGTATTCTACAAAACCGTTATACGTTTGGTGTGAATCCGTTCATTAAAGCGGCAGCAAACACATGAATAAAATCCAATTAAAATAGATTCCTGTTGTATAGCGACAAATAACATTGGCATTACAAAAGATAAAGCTCTGCTGCAGCATAGTGCTGCATGTTAAAATCAGCTTCAATGATTCTAACAAAATATGTGCAAGAATGCTTACAAAAACATTGAGAGAATATTATATAGTTTTGACGTCTACAGTAACGGAAATAAGTATATTTATTTTTGTGAAATCAACTGTAACATCTTTATATGATTGATAAATATACGAGAATATAGCTATAATGATATACCCTGTATAAACTGTCACATCAGTTTTAAGAAGCAGTGGTTGTTTATTTTTCTCAAGGAGGTCATGAAATAATGGGATAATAAGTACTCTTTACACTTTTCATACGTATGCAGGCGGGGGAAAATTGTCATTTATCGTGTCCTGAGATGTAAGACTGTCCCAGAAATACCAACAAAGCACAAAAATGGGGAAAAAAAGATTCATTTCTATAAATAGCCTCCTTTCAGCTCGATACATTTTCCCACCGATTCTCCATAGCTTTGATATCCTGTTTAGTGAGAACCGTCGAGCTCTGCTAAATAGCCATCAACTGCATACTCCTCCTCTTCATTATTGGCAAATCTTTTACCACATTTCTTGAACTTTGGATACATAAGATTATCAGAGGAGGCTAAATCTGGCGAATAGGATGCATGAGGGAGCAATTCGAATTCTAACTCGCTGGTTTTGGCCATGGCGATAATGGATGTGTGAACTGAAGCACTGTGTTGAAACAAAACTTTCTTTTTCTCTAAATTATCCCAGTTCCCTTCCGAAGAAAACCATGCTAAGGTTTACGTCCGAAAAAATTCATCGATATTCAACAGGTCTGAACCCGCGACCTCGGGAGGAGAGTGTGGGTTTACCCCTCTTTAACCCCCTACCGTGCCTTGAGCTGCAGAGACGGGTTGGTTATATGTGGGTTGAGTTTGATTCAGTAAAGCACTTTCAAACCTTATACCATAAACTTCTGTTCATTATTGACTTCTGTGGTGCTGCTTACGTTTAAGAAATCTACCAGTATATGGCATAGCTTTAGAAGATACACCAAGTGATCGTCGCGTAACATATTGCAATACAGACTTTTAATATAGGTCAATTTGGAGAAACTCTGTTCACAAATATATGTAGAGCTATACTCACTCTTATACACACTATTGTTGTAAATATTTATTTCTCTATCTACTACATTTTAATCGGTTTAAGCATTTCCAGAAATTATTTTATTGCTAATTTTCTTGTAGGTGCAAGGGGAACATGGGAGTACAGTAGACTTCAAGCGAAAGTGGAATGTTTTAAGAGCTGGTTGCTATGCGATGCCTTTGAAATTCCGTTCTCTTTGCAAGGCCAAGCAATAAAAAAACGAACAACATATTTCTATTTGAAAAAAAAAAAAGTGTAAGTATTGGCAAATTCAAAGACATAATAAAGAATATCTCGGAAATGGTTCACTCAAAAGAAAAAAGTACTTGACATAAATTGTGTGTTTTAAAGATACCCACATTTATTTAATAAGCTTTTGTGTTTACCATTTATGCAAAAATCATCCAGAATAAAGAAGTCTTCTGAAGACATTTCCAGGAAATTCAAGGTATGACTTGGAAACTTGCATGGATTCGCCTATTTGTGTCCGTCAGTGGATACCGACTGTCTCTTCTTCCGAACTGAGGAATGGAGTGAGGCATTGCCGCTCACTGCGTAAGGTTCTTCAAAGAGGGAAGGTTGGACACCTCTGGGTTGGCAAGTTATCCTAACACACGTTACACCTACATCAGGACGACATATTTGCTTAAGGGTAATGACAAAAGAAAACGTGAAAACATAGAATATCTCCGAAATGGTTCACTGTACAACAAATTTTATCAACAGATAAATTGTGTGTTTTAACGAGATTTACTTTTTTGTGGAGTAAGATTTTGGCTATCTCTTACGGTTTACGGCTTAATCAAAATTCATCCAGAATACACAGGACCACATGGGCTATAGCCAGAAAATTCAAAATTCATTTGTCAGAAAAATATCTTAAACATATGTTATTTTAATCAAAATCGTTAGAGTCATTTTTAAAGAAAATTAAAATTTCCGAAAGATGTTTCTAAGGTGGAATACTTGAACACCAACTTTGGTTTTTAACCGACTTTTCGTTTTTGAGTTATGCTGTCCAAACACACACATACAGACACACAGACACAGACTTTTTTCTAAAATTGCTTTTTTGGTTTCATGGGGCCGCAAAACATATATTTTCGGTGAAACCTCGACATCGAATTTTTTGGTGCAGTAGAATACTTCCTCCACTTAACTAAACTAGTAGAGAAAGTAAACTTCCAGGCAGCTGAGGCGCATGCTCCAAGTGCACGGGGTTCAGGAATACCCATTCTTTTAGGGGCAGCCAAGGCCACTACAGTAAAAGTTTGCTAGTGTATGAAACTTAAAGACTCACCTAGACATCTAGCTGAGGAACCGCCGAAATGCAGCTCATCGAGAGAAGCAAGCAATTAATCAAATACGCGAATCTAGCGCGGCATCTGGCAGAGAACACGCTAAAAGCTCGCGACAAGCAAACCCAAAACTATTAACGACACGGTGACGGAAAACCAAATAAACAAACGTGAGCAATGGTTGAGTTGATGAAGGAACATGAGGCGCGAAATGATCCACAATGGAGGTAAAGGAAAATCTATTAAACAGGGGAGAGAATGGTGTGTGTTTCTAAGGTAGAGCTGTTGCAATCAATTCCCCTCCATGTCACAGTTCACCAAAGCAGAAAACAGGTTGCAAATCAGAGTAGCAGGAGCAGGAGGAGGAACAGGCGGTAACTGCAGCGTCAATCCAATAAGGACAGATATTCCACGGCTGCCTCACTAATCCGCTGAGATTTCATCAACATTGCGTCGATATTCAGAGTAATACAGTTTCCCTTCTCTAATTAATTATGCCGTAGAAGCGGAGAGCTAGCTGGCTACCTTGTGCATTTCTCATGCACGATGACACGTCCTGATTAAGTGGTCAGCGTGCGTGGCCCGCCGGCCTATGCCACACACACGCGCGCGCGCGCGCGCGCGCCTTTACCACTGTTTGGGAACGAAGCACAGCATATCAAAGTTGGATGAGAATGAGCTACACTGATACAATATAGGCTTACTAATGCTACCCAAGGATTTATTCATATCTAACGTAGAGTACTGTAACAAGGACGGCAAAATGCGAAATCCGTTTGCTCTTCTAACCCTTTATTTCCTCTAAATCTTACTACAAGCACACATTTCCTTCTCGTTGTTAACACAGTTTCTAAACTTCTCTATTATTACAATTCACAGTTACTCTCTTGATAATTTTTCTCAGTATTTCAATGTTTTTCTACAGTTCCAAAGTCTCTTATATCCTTTCTATTATGATACACCGCTCGACGACACATACTTGCTCGCTGATAGGCTGGCCGACTCACTCTCGTAACTAAAGTAACTGTACAGGACGACTTAAACAACTAACATTCACTCAACTCTAACACTCAACTTTAAAAACTGACACCAACCTAAAAAAACTGTTCACTGTCTGTGCTGTTTATACTGGAGCCGGCGTGACGTGACCTTCTTCGAGTTCTTTCCACTGCGCGTGTGCATGACTCAGCAAAGAAGTAGCCAGAAGCTTGTGGTGTTATCGCTGTTCGATCACATACACACAGTCGTTAGTTGTCCTGTAGCCCCGGACCTCCACCACGCCTCGCCGTCATTATTATGGTCACGCGCGCGCGCACACACACACGCACACACACACACGCGCACACACACACGCACAGACACACAGACACAGACACACACACACACACACACACACACACACACACACACACACACATATATATATATATATATAAAGTTTCAAAACATACTTTTTGAGTCCTCGTATAAGTAAACATAGAAGGGACGATATATGTTTAGGGGTTTGGTTTCTTATTAGTTTATTTAATGTAAACTATTGTATTTCGTGTTTTAAAGTTGGAACATAATATTAAGTAGAAAATCAAAGAGTCCATTGTGTTGATAAAATAGTTTATACATTTTTAAAGTTAAATAGCACTGAAACTTTACTGCTTTATTTATTGTGAAAGAGCCAGGGTAAGAATATTAGGTGCACTATATAAAGGAAGCTTATAAACTTCAAGATTTTGTAACTTGCTTAACCAAAGTGATAATATTGTATATAAAATATGTCTAATGTAAACATAAAAGTTAATAATAGCGTAGAAATTCTTACTACCGTGCAAGTGGAACGAACCCACCACTGCATGTGTTTCATCCAAACAATCTTTGTCACTTGGCAAGAGAAATACCAAAAAAACGAAATGATTTAGAAATACGAAAATGTCGAAAAGTTCTCCACGTAAACGTCAGTTCGAGTGAGGGGGTTTTCTTGGAAACTTTCGTGTTGTATTTTTGGAGCATGTTGAACCTAAATACCCAGTTTTTACCAACATCGGACGAACTGTTCATGAAGCACAGTTCTGCAGAGCAATGCGTTTCTGCAAATTTCAACTCTTTTATCCCCTAGAATCAGAAGTGTTTATTTATTAAAGAATTTCTCACTTTAAAGATCAAGTTTAGGCATCTAACCCATCACTGACACCATTCTCAGCAGCTCTCTCTCCTCTCTACCTTAAAACGAAATGCTGGAAATGCAAATATTTACAAAGGCTGTGAGATAAGGCGTATTTCAAGAGGAAGGCTTAGTAGGACTTTCGAATCTCTTCTGCTTAAAACAAACACAAATTCTTGTTAATTTACGTTGACTTTGTTTCACTTTGCTCTTGCACAGTCCTACGTTCTGATTCCTGTTCTATATACACTCCCCTTTTGTAATGATTGTTTTCTTAATCTTCAGCACACTTTTAAGTAAATAATTTGCTTACATTCATAAGTTAACAGTTGATGCTTTCAAAATAAAATAAAAGCTCCAATGTGTTAAATGTGCTGAAAAATTATGATGCAAAACTTGAGAAAAATATAAAAATTACATTTTCTCAAAACAGCATCTTTTACCATTCAAAATGCACCACGTATCGCAATTTAATTCAGATCTTCTTGAAATTCTATGTATGTTAAAATCTACGTATATTATGCATACAATTTGCTATGGGCATATAACCCTGTCCAATACTTTAGCAAACAATTTCGCGACGTCAAAAAAAAAGTAGAACAGAAAAAGAACTGAGAGGTATTGAACTTTTTGAAAGGAGTAATATATTACCTATAGCAACTTTTGTTTACCTACCCATATGGGCGTATTAAAAGTTCCAGAGAAATCATAAACATTTTGATACGAACGACCTTTCAAATACACGTAGCTGAATTTATTTTCTTAAATTATTAAAATGATTCAAATGATACTTTAGAATAACTTCAAACTCAGTACTCACTAATTTTGAAAACTCCAGTAAACTCTGAAAATATGGTGCAAATTACAGAGCTGATTTTAATATGCAGCAGAGCTTTATCCTTTCTAACACCAATGTTATATGTCGGTATACAACAGGAATCTATGTTAATTGGATTTTATTAATGTGTTTCCTGCCGCTTTAATCAACAGATTCACACGAAACGTATAATGGTTTTATAAAATACTTAGTAGCAACTGTAATCGCCCATATTTAGAGTTGATGAACATAATGATGCATCGGAAATACCGAGTTGCAAACACCATGTTAAGGTTGTATCAGTGATTGTAAAGTGACGAAAGCTAATGCAGTTCATTGGTCGTGGCGCAGTTGGTAGCGCGCTTGCATCTGGCGCGGAGGACCGGGGTTCAATCCCCGGCACCAGCATGGGGATTTTATCCCTTCTGGGAGGTCTGGCACGGGGTGCCCTCAGCCTCGTTAGGTCCCGGGGGACCAATTGAGAAGCTACTTGATGGAGGAGTAGCGAAACCAGGCCGACAAGACCGCATAACTGGCCGGGAGGGGGACTGACCACGTCCCACCCTCCAGTACTGCACCCCAATAATGACGCCTGTAGTGGGTAGAGGTGGGGGACGTAGCGGCTGGGCGGTAGGTCTTGGCGCTTCATGGGCTGTTGCGCCGGTTTTTTTATGCATCACATCGAATACCTACTGGCAAACAAGGCAGGAGCTTTATTAACGCGGGCGATTTACACCCCCTTGTCTGTGACATGTGATCTGTACACGCCGACTGTTCTGACTGTGTCGACACACGTGTAATCAGAACGCCCATCCGCTAGTCTGATCGCCGACCAAGTTCTGTTGACGAAGGTAAGTCTCTGGCCCTGGTCTTCGGCCTCCAGAACCCGCTGGCTCTAATACCTAAATGGCTAGTCCACCGACTCAGGGTTAGCATTGTTTCTTAACCCCAGATGCTTACCAAAACACCCCTGAACCTCTTCCGAGTGCCTGTTCGCCTCAGCACCTAGTGTTACTGCCCCCTGTCTTCGGGTGTTTCCCGTGAGAGGCCCGTTACAGTTGGTGAAGGGCGATCATAACTTTAAGGCAGCCCTTACGGCAGTCTTACCTAATAATAAACAAGCGGTCGAAAGGGTTTCTGCATGTTTTCAGAGGGCAAACTTCCAGCTAGGGATTTAGTATTATAATATCACGACCGAGCAGGTAGTAACGTTTGTGGTTTGTATTTGTGAGGTCGCAGATTCGATTCCTGCGGCCGGCTTTCGTGACTTTGTGTTTTTGGGGGGTTTCCTGGGGTCACTCAGGCGAATCGTTTGAAGGATATTTACGTTTCATTCCCCAAATCACTCCCTTTCATTTCATTCTTTGTCCATCCGGTCTTTCCAGGTTGCAATAGTCAGACGGGTCACCGGTTGGGTCCGCTGTGGTGGGGTATTCGCCTGAGAGGAGGTGTTGTGGTCGGCTGACCGCACTAACTGATCAACAGGACCTGGCTGGTGTCGTGCTCTCTATGGCGACCTGTAACTCACTTGGGCTGAAGAACTGCCAGCATCTGCAAGGGACCGACCGTAATAATTGTGCCTATAGGGTACTCTCAGGGTCTGAGGCACACATGCCGGAATCTCCACCGTGACAGACGAGACTGTTCATTTGTCACAGTTCCTGTTAAGCTTCTGGCAGAGGAAACAAAATGTTCTTCTCTTGGCAATAATAATAGAGACACGGTCTTCTCTATGTTTTAAAGTCGTAAAGGTAAGCAAAAACGGTACAAAAACAGCGAATACTTGAGGAACGTGTTTAAACCGCATTAGGGCACTTGAGAAGTCGCTAGCTCTATGTGGTTAGTGGGCGAGCGAGCGACAGCGACCCTCCGCGTACCAATATTGACAGAACAAGCAGGGGAGAGATAGTAAGTCACTAATTCACCGGCAGAGTGCTACCATACTCCTCGACACGTTTAACTTAAACAGAGAGAGTGAGAGAGAGAGAGAGAGAGAGAGAGAGAGAGAGAGAGAGAGAGAGCTACTCCTCCTGCTCTTTTAAAGTAAAGCGGCAGGTACGAGCTAGGCTGTAAACATCATTCAATGAAATCGCATCAATTTTAGCTGACGCAAATTGCGGTAAGAGGATTGTAAATGGCTAGCGTTAATGGAAAACAGTGGAAAATCAGTTTAAATACGAGGTTGAGCATCGAAGGCTTTTCCTACAAAGTGTGCTTAGCTAGAGCTTAATTTACGAAAGTTTGTTCCAGGGGAGACTAACCCTGGCACGGTACAGACTTGAGTAGCCCGCTTCTAAAGCTGCTTCTGACTTTTGTGTGTAAAACAACCATCCGTTTGTTGTAGCTGCATCACTATTTGTAATAGGATTAGGGGTATACAATGGAGCGGAACACCTAGCGCACAGTGACCCACATACAACCCTCTGTGGGTACCACCCCCTGAAGGAAGGGATGAGATCACAGAGATACCCACAAGTCGCTATCTATCCTAGGCTCGAATACTCCCCCACTATTGCTTTGAGAGGATGATAAACGTCCCGTCGACCAAACTGCTCTCCAGTGTTCACAGGAAATATCTACGCCATCTGTCCGGCACCGCCATACACCCTGAAGCCTATAAGCACACTTGAAAGATCAAAAGGAAACGGTATGAAAATGAAGTGATGGAAAGTAAATCGTCCTAAACGAGAAACCACCCAGCATTTGCTTACCGACCCGGACAAAACACGAAAATCCCACGGTCAAACTGGGCCGTCACCAGTGTTCAAATCCGAGACCTCCAAAATGCAAACTTAATACATCTTCCTCCATCAGACCTTTTAATAATTATATAAGGAAAAAGTGGGTCATTTTGATAATTTTGCAATTACTAAATGTTTGTCAATTTTCATCAGTGTCATATTAAGACAGGCATTGGCAGAACAGGCTCAACGGCGCCACTCCCCTTGAACATGTTCTTGCCTCACTCCACCTGCCATCCTTCCCCTACACTGCTGTTCAGGTTCCGACACGCCTTAGCGGCGAGTACAACTGTTTCCTCAACAGTGGTAGAGAAAGTTTGTCCTAAGTTAGAAATACAGGAAAGTTTGCTATTTAATATGCGGATTTCAATTTGCAAATATAAAGCGTTAAAATATCGAAAGGTACTCGTATTTGTAAACACTTAAAAGGGGCGATATGATTCCATTTTTAGTGGTTTAGTCCCTTATTAGTTTATTTAATATGAACTATTGTATTTCGTGTTTCAAAGTTTGAACGTAACCTTAAGTTTAAAACCGAAGAGTATATTATGTTGATCAAATAGTTTTAAAATATTTTAAGGTTAAATAGCAGTGATAGTTTGACATACAAAGCTAATATTGTGTATGATATTGAATGCAGTAACACGTTTATAAGTGCGAGTTACATGAACTACATTACTAAAGCTGCACATTACTTATTATACTTGAAAATTACTTAAATAAAAATCTGATCATGACTTCCTCCATTCTTGTACTAACCATTCTGACAAACTCTTATTCCTATATCTTCTTCGTGTTAAGTGAGATAAACATTTGTACAAATTATCTTATAAGATGAAAGGGAATATTAGAATACAGTAGGTTTTGAACGATAGGCAAATCTTCTAAAGGCTTGAGATTCCGTTCTCTTTGCACGGCTAACATAAAAAAACTGAATAACAGTCTTCCATTTGTGAAAAGTGTAAGTACTACAAAACTCAGATAAATAACAAGGAATATCTTGGAAATGGTTCACTCCACAAATAAAGTGTATTTTAACAAGATCTAAATTTTTTGTATAGTAAGATTTGGTATATCTCTTAGGGTTTACCATTTATGTAAAAGTCATCCAGAGTAAATAGGACTACATAGACTATAGCCAGAAAATTCAAAATATGCATTTCATTTGTCACAGAAACATCTTAAATTTTTAATTTGAATCAAAATCGTTAGAGGCATTTTCAAGAAAATCAACATTTTGAAAAATTTTCCATGTAAAGGATACTTAGGGTGAGGTTATTTTCATCAAAATCTTCGTGTGACATCCTTGAAGACATTAAACTTAAATGCCAACTTTGGTTTTTAACTGACTTTTCGTTTTTGGGTTATGCTGTCCATAGACTGACAGTCTGACAGACACACACACACACACGAACCTTTTCTAACAATGCTTTTTTTGGATTCAGGGGGTCTCAAAACATATATTTCTGGTGAAAACTGGACAACGAATTTTTGGGTGAAATACAATACTTCTACTTAGCAGTAGAGAAAGTAAAGAGGAAAGCTTACACTGAAAGCCAAGCCAAGCAAGAAAAGCTTCTGACCAGTTTACAATAACTGTGTGCTCTAGAATCTAGACCGGATGAAAAAAAGGCTTAGGTAGAATCTTGCTGTGAGAGAAGTTGCGCGTGCACAGGGTAAAATCAGAAGCACTTACAAGTCTCGCTAATACAGTCTAATATTAACGCTATCTAAGCTACACAACACATAATCTGTAAAATTAACCCTTTGCGTAGTTAAAAATCTGTAAACTAGAGGTAAGGTCCTTCTTTAAACTAAGTAATTCCAGTACGTTCAATGAAATTATTAAAAGTGACACGAATTTTGCAAAAAAGTGGCTTCAAGAAAACTGTGTTTGAAGCTGAGCTGAAAGAATTGTAAAGGAACACTTTTTGACAGATGTTCAATCATTCGTCACTGCTTATCAGTGTTGAATTCTGTATAAAAACACAACTTTTTATATAATAGCGTATTACATGATTGTGGCAGGAGTATATGTTTAACGCGGAAGTGTCATAATGAAATGATTATGCATGTGTTACATACACCGTTTTATGCAATTTTGTCATTAAAATACCTAAAAATAATGAATAAGTTTTCTAAATGATAAATTATAATGAATAAGATCAGACATGTATGACGTAATGTGATTGCTAAGCAGATATTTCATTTGTTTCAACATTATAAAGGAAAATGGAAGGTAAGGATCAACTTTAAAATATGGATTGTAGTCAGCTTGACATTTTGAACGAAGTCAGGAGCACAGAGTTTATTAATTCCGGAAAAATCAAGGTGTTTACAAAAAGAATATGAAAAGCTCTTGGCTGTAGAAACCCAACATGCGTTATTTTGAGCAATGAAACCACATTACTGGGATTTTTAGGTTTTCTTACAGACACATTGGAGAACACTATGTTGCAACAAGTAACTCAGAACAGGAATTAACGTCTACCACACCTTAATTTTCATAAGTATTAGAACCAATTTAGGCTAATACAGATGAGGTTTAGATACTTAATTTGTGTTATGAATTATCACAGGTGTGATAAGTTCATTATTATAGGTCGTGAGGCAAGACAAGAGCAATACCCCTAGATGCGCAGTGGCAGCTCCTCACCTGAAAGACTGATGGTGGAGGAAATTGCGCAGTCAAATAGGCGCAGAAGTCATAACGTTTCCATCCTCGCAGGAGTTAAGTTCGTTAGCATAGCTTTAGTGCATATTGCTAATGACATTACATATGTATACAATTTAGCTTTATAAGGAATAAAGTGATTTGGCTATAACTGGCTATGTGCCAATAATTACTTTCATGTGAACTGCAATTGTTTCAACTGCACGCTGTTATAGTAATGTTTACTCATTCGCGGTAAGCTCGCCCTCGTCTCACCTCACGACCTCATACAAAATCGAGGAATACTTTAAAAAGACGAAACTCTACTCTGCATTACATGCACAACTTTTTTTCACGACCTTGTGTTTTATTATTTTGAATTAAGTATAGATAATACCGAGGCAGCGAAACTTAGACACGGAAGGCTTCAGTTTAAGCATGTTCTCGAGCCCCGTAGCGCTACATTGCAATTCTAATAAATATCGTGAATATGCCAAATTGTGTGTAATCAAGAATCTGTTGAAGGAAAGCAGTTCACCTAAAAATAACACAGTACTAGAGCTGAACATCAAGTATTTGTTTTTCCCACATCACATCATGTGACCTCGAGCGCATCTTATCTCAAAATAGACAATATTCAGGTGTAAACTGCAGGAGATTTACTTTCGAGACTTTTAAAAAGTATGTTGCAGTGGAATGTTCTGCTAATTCTACAACCATAAAAGCCTATCATGAAGAAGACACGAAACAGTAAGGAAACTTAGGTCAATGAACACGTAGTTTACAGCGAACATTTTATATTTCTGTTAGTAATACTATAGATACGAGTTGTGTAAAATAAAATGGAAGTACAGTCGTATCCCGAAATAACGTGGTTTTGGGGGACATGCTTTAGCCCCGCGTTATAATGATTCTGCGGTATATCAAAATGTGAGGTTAGAAGTGACACCTAACCTGATTCATCGGTGTCCAAGTTTCGCTGCCTGGTAATAATTTCTAATGGACTCATCGTTCGTTACACGCACTGCTGCCAATTCAACAACTATACCTCACATTGGTAATATAGTATAATTTAGGGGGTTTTGAGTAAATCTGATGGTTGATATGATGATTCAACGCGCATTGTTTGAAAATAATAATTGGAACGATAGTATAGATTACTTTTCTATTACGAGTTTGGAGTTGGATATGTAGATTATGAAGATACACATATTGAAAAACAATAAAAAATTGGGTTGCATTTTACCTCTCGCTCTGCTGCACAATGTGTTACTACACACACACCAAATTTATGTTGGTAGACGTGCGCTTCTTGAAAATGGATTTGTATGTTGGATATCTAAATTTCATTCTAAGTAAATATCACCGGAAACATATAGAAAAGTCACGATCACGCAACAATATATTACACACCTGCTAATTACGCGTTTCGAAATATGAAACTTGCCTACAAGTGACTTTCTTTAGCGGCTGCATAAATAATTATCTCAGATTTTCTAGACTTTAACAAGATAATTTTTCATGAATCTTTAGTTCTAAACATTAAGTTGACTTACCGTAACCTCAGAAGAACAAAACTTGGATGTATGACAAACTTACCTGAAAACAAAGACAAAAGTAAATTAGTAATTTTAACAAACTCAGTTTTAATACTAGCTTTACTTTGTCTAAGCAAACAAAGCAATAGTGCTTCAAGTGTTCAATACTTACATAATTATATTATACACACAGGATGTGCGTATATTTCGCATGATGCTAGATTCTAATATAAGGAATGAAAGAGTACAATAACATATGCATCTATCATGAAAGGTAATAGACAATTGAACAGTATTGAATAAATTATCTGCACATTCTGGTAACAGACACCTGTGCAGGTAGTATGTACTGTCAACATTCTTGACCTTCCGCTCTACACACACTCTAACGTTGCGTTGGACTACAATTATTTAATATTTTGTATCTGAAGCCTCATTTTAGCAATTAATGTAAAAATACACAAATAACTCAACTTCTAAAGTACTACCTCTATGTTAATTACACAAGTGAACAATAAAGGAGTGGTTAGATATAGACAATCAAACATTCGGCCAATTTTATTTTTATTTATGACTTTCTCTAGTACGTATAGTAAAGTGGAGAAAGTGTTGCATTTGGCCCAAAAATACGATATCGATATATGTTTTGAGGCCCCTTGAATCCAAACAAAGTGTTTTAAAAAATATCCGCGCGCGCGTGAGTGTGTGTGTCAGACTGTGCACAGCATAACCCAAAAATCATAAGTCGTTTAAAAACCAAAGTTGGTATTTAAGTTTAATGTCATTCAAGGATGAGCCAGACACGTGACAGAATTTGTACTTGGAAGACTAATTCAGAATGTATTACTTCTTGCTTTTTTAATACTTTAAATTAATGAGAGGTAGAATCGGAAGTGAAAAATTCAATGCCGCAGCCTTTTAAATTAATGTTGAGTCCTTTTAATGAATACCACGGAATTTCTTCTGGAACTATCACATCCACGTATACTATCTTCTATTGCCTATCTACTATTGATTCAGTTGTTAGGTACGTGAACCTCTGACTAAATAGAGTATGTACTTCAATCCAGGCATCCTCAAGAGGATCCGAGCTTACAATCTGTATTAGCCAACAAACAATTTTAATAGCCTCACAAAAGAGGCTTAAACGGACCATTAACTTCATGTAAATGCGTAAAGAGTTGACGTAAACCAGGGAAAATTGAGTTTTGCTTATCGTTTTACCTGCTCCCTCTTCTTATGGAGACGAGTGCTGTGAAGGACAAAGTACGTAGCTTCAGAGAGCATTTGAAGATAAATGTGGATAATGCTCTCTTTTCAGTTTATTACAAAGTCATGTTATTTACTAATTATAGCATCACAGTGGTATCCTGGTTTACTGTACACTTGCGTGAATAAGTATTGTGACATTGGGTCGTTCGAAAATATACTAGAGGTAACCGAAGGACCTTAGATACGGTGAGCGACTGTGTGTTCGCGGCAAAACATAAAGGAGGTCCGGGGCTACAGAGTGCTTGGCGACTGTGTGTATAGATCGAACAGCGCGATATCACCGTAGTGTCCAGCAAGCTCTAGAATCTTCTTTGCTGAGTCATGTGCAAATAACTCGAAGGAGGTTACGTCACGCCGGCTCCGGTATATATAGGACAGACAGTGAGCAGTCAGTCAGTTTTTAGAGTTAGAGTTTAGCCTTTGGTGTCAGAGTAGTTTTAGTTACGAGAGTGAATCGGCCAGCCTGTCAGCGAGTATGTATGTGTCGTCGAGTGATTGTATATTAATAGTAAAGATAAGAGACAGTGAAACTGGAGAAAGACATTCAAAGACTAAGAAAGATTTTCGGAAGAACAATTGGGAATTGTAATAGTAGAGAAGACTATAAACTGTGTTAGTAAAGAGATGGAAATTGCGCACTTGTGCTAAAATTTAGAGGAAAATAAAGTGTTAGAAAAGCAAACGAAATGTTGCACTCATATGACTTTCTTTACTCTTGCACGAACTATTCTTACAAACATTCATTCCGCTATCCTCTTCATGTTAATCAAGGTAAACATTTCCATAAATTACCTTATTGCTAATTTTCTTGTAGGTACAAGGGGTATATGGCAATACGGTAGGCTTTAACTGATATTTAAATCTTTAAAGCACTGCAAAGAGATAAGAATACTGACCTGTCAGTTGATAACAGTCTATTAAGGATTGAAAAATTCTGACATAACAAGGAATATCTTTGAAATGGTTCACCTCATAAAAAGATCATTTGACATAACCTGTGCTTTGAACGAGGTCAACATTTGGTCTATCTCTTACAGTTTATCAGCCAGGCAAAACTCAAGACATAACACTACTATGTAGATTATAGGCAGAAAATTAAAAATGATATTCCATTAGTCATAAATATATCAAACATATGACATTTTAATCAAAATCGTTAAAGCCATGTTTGACAAAATAAAAATATTCAAAAATGTATCCACGTAAAGGGTAGTTTAGGGTAGAAGAATTTACTTCAAAATCATCGTGTCGTATCCTACAAAGATATTTAACATATTTCCGGTGAAATCAGGACATCGAATTTTTGGGTAGAATGCAATACTTCCTCTAATTTACTATAAATAGTAGAGAAAGTAAAAAATCAATTTTTTGAGCCATTCACATTCACTGTCCCTAAGGATTCATTCCCTTTAAATTTTAATTCTGCTTTATTTCAATATTTCAATGTGTTCACTTTCTTTTTCTTTACTATTTTCTTAGACCTTTAGTTTCTCTTCCACTAATCTGAGTGAAATAAATTTGTGAACAATTCTGTCATTGTCTGCTTTCGTAATGAAGAGCCGCAGGAATTCTGTCGCTTGTCAACTGTTCCAGAGATGACGTCATGGTATGGCGGTCATGGTAACGGGCGGGCGACCTGGAAAGTTCCGCACATTCCCTTAAACTTGGAGAATGTTTTAAACACTCACTTATTTATTCGCGCGCCCTCTTACACGCCCCAAGCGCACTCTGTTCGCACCTCCACAACCTATATATGTACGTACGTGAAAACTGTGTTTCATAATGCAGCAGTGTGGTGGGACAGCAAGTGCTATATGAGAGAAAAAGTCAAATTCTCCTGTACAAATTACCTTATTGCTTATTTCCTTGTAGGTGCAATGGGAATATTAGAATATACTAGGTTTTGAGCGATAGTCAAATGTTTTAAAGCTTTGAGATCCCGTTCTCTTTGCACGCTTAACATATAAAAATGAGCAACGATGTTCCACTTCAGGAAACTTTTAAGTTTTCCGAAACCGACACAAATATTAAGGCATATCTCCAAAATGGTTCACTCTACAAAAAAATTTATTGGAACTTAAATTGTGTGTCTTAGCAACATCCACATTCATTTGTACAGTAAGATTTTGTCTATCGCTTACGTTTTACGAGTTATTCAAAAGTCATCCGGAGTAAACAGGACTACATAGGCAGAAAATTCAAAATATACATTTCATTTGTGATACAAATACCTTAAACATATGACATTTAATCAAAATCGTTAGAACCGTTTTCAGGAACATCAAAATTTTCTTAAAATTTTCTATGTAAAGGGTAGTTTAGGGTGAAGCTATTTTGTTTAAAATCTTTGTATCACATTCACTTAAATGCCGACTCTTCGTTTTTGAGTTATGCTGTCCAGAGACTGACAGACAGACACACAAACACATACAAAAATGCTTTTTTTGGATTCAGGGGGTCTCAAAACATATATTTCCAGTGAAATCTCGACATTGAAGTTTTGGGTGGAATAGAATACTTCTCTACTTAACAGTGGAGAAAGTAAAAATGGTTGACTCTTGCTTCCCTGAAGCATCTAATGCTGAAGCAGACGAAATAATTCGAAGAAAGAAACCTCAGAACACAGAATATAAGAGGAAATATGTTTGGAATGAGTGATAAATTTTATATTTAACGAAATTATAAATTAACATAGGTAGTGCGAGACCTTAAACGATTGGAGTATCAGTATGATAATCTTGTAGGCTAGTGTACGCCTTTTAATAGGCACTCCTTTATTTCAAAGACCCATAATTTCTGTATCAATTTGATAAAACTAGTTTTGAACAACCAAACCTACCTCACAGTGCTTAACTGTTTGAATGTTTTCCGCTGCTTCCTGTTGTGTTGCAATTGTTTGTGAGAATTTGAAGCTGGTAGCTCTGGTAATGTCGTGCAATTTGGGAGCTATACTGTTCCCAGTTACAGAAAAAAAATCGCTACAACATTTACGTTTGAAAGGTTCCGTTAGAAGGGTTTAGGATATGCACCGTGGGGATTAACTTTGGGTCTGTGGGGCCCACACCGTGTTGTGGCGTTGTCGAGCTTCCAGCCCGCACGGATTACTCCTAACTAAATATGATAACCGAAAAAAAAAAAAATCCAATACGCAGTGCAGCGCCGCAACATTACTGTATGTATGAACGCATGGCGCTTTTTGCTTTAATTTCTTTCCCAGATAGATTTTTAAATGCAGTATTGAGCACGCCCATGGTCTACCACACACACACGCGGTCTTATTTTCGCCCTAACCCTCATGCAAAAGAGATTACCAACTTTTTGTCTTATTTTCAGTTCTGATGTGCTGTAAGTTCTAGGGTGTCTCAAAATATACTTCCTATTCACATTCAGGAAAATCAAGAGCACATCGATTAATTTCAACAAAATAAGAAATAAACCAACCTTTACACAAAGGTAAACAAACTCTACTTTTTGTAGTTGAGATTTCTATATTTTGATCCTTTGCTGGAATCTTTAAAATAAATATTATTTTGTATTCAGATAAGCTTTTAAGTTTTATATTTACCCATATAGGTAGGTGTCTTTACTAAAAAAAAACGTGATTTTACACAAAAAAATATCTTTTATTCCCTATTCTACAAAAAATTCACACAATTTTTATATGTTTCAAATAGAAATGCCAAAGTATTACATTCTCACTGTTTTCCCTACTCACTTTAGGTGATATATTCATATCTCTTTCTACTCACTCTTGTATAAAAATGTTCCTGAAAAAGAAACCTATTTTACACAAAATAATTCTTTTATTTCCCCTTCCGCAAATAATCACACGATTTTCTGTATGTTTGAAATATACGTTATTAAATTCACACCACTTTCTCTACTCAGTCTTCTACAAAAACTACAGTTGGATGTTTCTATGTATGTAACCGTTAATCTCGAAAAGCTCTTGACGATCATCGCGAAATTCAGGACGTATATGTAGATTTTCATGGAGAAGCTATATGTGAAATATAAATACAACGTAGGTATTGTATCTAAGTGCCTTCTTCGAAAAGCACGATTTTAAAAAAACATGGCTGAGGGAAGCTCGGTTGGCCAGGTAGGTACTAAATATGAAGAGCGCAGTGAACACCGGACAACCTGGTCGACCTCTCTAATAACTAGAGCCCGGATTTTTATGTAATTACATATTTTAAATGCTGCATAATATTTCAATGAGAAGTAAAAATGTTGGCGAATTACGTCATTTGGGACTCCCTTACAAATTTTTATTTTACATATTTTGCACGTTTCTACATATTTTAACGATGTTACATAAAACGTACATATTTTCTTGGTTTCGTTACAATTTTGTTATTTTTTAAAAAATATTTTAGTCACATTATAAACTACTGTTTTCACAAGTTTTGCTCAAAGCAACAAAAATCAATCTGCAAAATAGGATGCAAGTTAAATTAAGAATGCCATAATAACCTCCTCGCCTTGTTCTGATTGTTGTCCGTTTATATCAAAGCAGGTACCGCTCGACAATGTTGACCTCCAGTGTCACGTTTCTCGTAGCGCTTTGGGCATTTACAAGAACTGGAGAAACTTGTTACTATTGTTACCATTGTTGCAGTAGCCTGCATCTTGTAATATAATAGCTGCGAGGAAACAAGGTGAGCCGCTGGACATCAATATAGCGAGGCAATAATACTGCAGTTAGTTTCTTGCAAGTCTTAGTAAAATGGCACCAGTTGCGTCCTGGCTATCCTGCAAGTTGAGTTCATGGGTGAAATTAGATAGCGCCTTTACAACCGACGGAAAAGTAATAGTCTGTCAAGCATGCGGTAAAAGAATTGGCTGTTCCATGAAATCTCAATTGGAACAACATATCAAAAGTGTTCTTCGCATACGCAACAAACACCTTCAGTCTTCCAGAAAGCAAGTTCTGTTGACACAAATGCAACAGGAACTGTCCAGAAATGATTTTTAAAGACTTGTGCAGTGCAATGGTTGCAGCTAATATTTCGTGACATTAACTTCAAATTCCTCAATTTCGCTCCTTTCTAAAAAAAAATATTACAAGAAAGTTATTCCAGAGGAATCTACTCTTAGGAAAAAGTATCTTCATGTGTGTTTATGGAGAAGCAGTTGCTCATATACGGAATGAAATTGGAGACTCCTGTATTTGGTTTGCCGTCGATGAAACTACAGATGACATGGGTCGCTTGGTACATAGCAAATTTAGTAGTAGGAAAACTAGATTCCAAGTCCTTCTAATCTGCTGCAAGGTGTTGGAACAAACAAATCATTCTACAATTGCAAGATTCGTAAATGATGGGACAAAGATTCTGTGGCCAGAGGGTGTGTGTGAGGAAAAGGTTCAGATGCCGCAGCGTACATGATTAAAGCTGCTACTTCCCTAAAGGTTCTCTACCCGAATGTACCTGCTTGGCCCATGCATTGCAACATGTTGCTGTAATTTTCCCTGTGTGAATAAGTTGATATCAGCAACAAAAAAGGTCTTCGTGAAGGCAGCGCACAAAATTCAGTGCTATAAAAATCATCTCCAACATGTCCCTTTGTACTTACAAGATGGGGTACGTGGTTAGAAGCTGTGAACTTTTATTGTAAACATTTTGAAGGAGTCCAGTCAGTGGTGAACATGTTCTCTTCAGAAGGAGCTGTTTCCATACGTGAATCTCAGGACATCTTTAAAGATCTGAAAGTGGCAAGCTCCTATGCTTACATCAGAAGTAACTTCGGCTGGTTGCCTAGGATCATCAAGACATCAGCTTCCCTTCTTGACGAATCTGTGGATTTAATGGAACGTGCATCACAGAAGCTTAGTGTAGTTTCAGAAAAGAAGGTAGGTGAAAAATTCAAACCTGTGCTAAACAGGAATCCAGGGTACTCTACGCTTGTGTCCGTGTCTAAACTGCTAAATGGTGACAATGTCGATTTATCAAAACATTTCTCTGCAAATCAGATTCCAATACTAAAATGTGCTCCTGTTACTTCGTGTGACGTGGGGAGAAGCTTCTCTGCTTAAAAGAACATTTTATCGGATAGGAGACAAACAATGACCCTTGAAAATATGGAGAACTATATGGTTATTCACTGTACATTGAAATAATCGAAAGACTGAAAATGAAAATGCCTGCTTGTTCATTGTACGTCAAGAGATATAAAACTGAAAATGCATCTTCATTACAAAATTTAATTATTTTGAATTCATTGTTTCACTCATTGATAAATTGGTTCAGTACTTCAACATTGCTTCAAGATTATTTAAGTAAAATAATTATGCGAAATGAGTAATTTTAATAAACATAATCCAAAACACATATCTTTATTTCGTGATTAGCTACTTGAAAATAAATTTTAGGTAAATTCTGCATACAACAAAACATTTTCCCTATAATTAATTCTATATTTAGTAAATTTTAGCTCATTGTAATTAATTTATGTACTTACAGACCCATCAAATTACAAAATTCTGGGTAATTTGCAGCCTGCATTTAGATTTGAGATTGTAATCTTAGCATTTAGATTATTACATAATTTTACATATTTTGTTGATATTACATATTTCATTACATATTTTGATGTTTTTGTTACATAAACATGTACATATTTTGCACCTTGATATTACATAAAAATCCGGGCTTTAGTAATAACCATTAGTGGTTCTCACTGATTGAACTTTTTGATCCACTAAACGTATTTTTAGAACTGTATTAATTGGTATGGTGCTTCAAGATGAATACTTCAGTAACATAACCGGTAGGTAGGTAGGTATTCCAGAAATAGCCCTTGATCCTGGATAAATGACATTTTACAGGATTCATGCGGTGAATTCTTTGCTCCCTGCGGCGGGCGCTGTGAAGTCCGCTGACAGCTCCATGACGTGGATTTGTCTGATACCTACTGTCTTCATTAGCGGTTACTGTCGAACCTTACCGAGAGGCTACTAATCAAAACCCTTTATGCCTCGCCAATAGCTACCCAACAATATTTTTGTAGTACAAAGGAGCACGCATTTCTATGCCAGAAAAAAAAGTTCTTAATATATAATTAAAAATAAATCAGTGGTTATGCACAAAAGGAAGCCTTTAATTATTTTTATGTAACTTATAATCACATATCAGCGTAGTTTAAAGCAGACAACCAACATGGGCACCTGAGATCTTTAACGCAAGAATACTTAAACAGAATGATTGCGGTTCAAACCCCGTCACTCCGAAAATATGGAAAATGCTAACGGGGTACCATAACCTCAGACTTGGAATATGTTCTTTCCAATACTTGAAGTGCAATAAATGATATGCAGATAAATAATTCAAATAAATAATTTTCGCAAGTTAAAATAAACGCATAATGTAGCAATTTACAGCTTTTGTCAGAGAACTGAAGGGAGCATTCGTTCCGTATTGACCTTTTCAGGTACAGAATCTTTAAGTCTGCTTTCTGGAATATTATTACACACCTCCAAAGTATATAGATATAACATATTTATTTTAACAATATGGAGTATATGGAAAAGCTTCTTATTTCATTATTATATGGTAAAAATGTTTCTTAACTTAGAAATGAGGTGAACAATTTTAATTCGAATATAATTGTAATTGGCAACTCTCATGGACAAAATTTGCATATAGCGCCGAAAACTGTAATAATATTGTTAAGAATGAAACTGCCCTCTGGCGTTAATAGAGCCGGAAATATGATAGTGGAGTGCATCTAGATCCAGTTCTTGTTTTATCTCTCCTGTGGGTTAGGAAGGGGCGTTCCCACGTTAAATAAACGGCAAATTGCATCTTTAAATGCAGATCTGCAAGTTTACAAAATTCTTATGCCTGCTCGTCAGAGACAAGGATCAAGTAAACAATAGAAAACAACATGCTTTGCAATCATATAGTTTTCTCTGTTCCTCTTGCGTTAAGTATTCTTATTAATGTTTATTCTTGTATCTACTTAGTGTTAATTGAAATAGATATTTGTTAAAAAGGCTTTAATATTTCGTCGTGGGTATAATGGCTAAAGATAAACATAACAGGCAAGCGATCGTGAAATATTTAAAGATACGAACGCTTTACAATGGTTTAGAACTCCCATTCTATCTTTATGATCCAGAAGTAAAAAGAGGAATAAGAGCTTCAGATTTGAGAAAAGTAAGAGTTGGAAAAACTTGAAACCCATAACAACGAATTTCTTATCAATCGTTAGTTTCACAAAGAGTGAGAGAGAGAGAGTTGCCAGAAATTATGTGCTTTAAAGAAATTTATAAAGACTTGCTGCGCTGTGTTTTGGTAAATAGTAACTTGGAAAGGGGGATTTTATTGAAAAATCTTTATATAGTGTCGTTTGAAAATGCTGAACTTAAATGATAAGTTTAATATTACCTAAAATCTTCCGTATTTCAGTGATGCTCATCGCACTTTTGTGCCCTTTTAGTGATCTCGCAACGCAGCGGTTCATACACAGAAAGACAATATTTACTGGTACCTATAAAAAAAATTATTTTGTTATTTAACGACGCTGTCATTTGCCCGGATCACATCAGCGTCGCCGGTGTGCCGGAATTTCGTCCCGCAGGAGTTCTTTTACATGCCAGTAAATCTACTGACATGGAGCTGTCGTTTTTAAGCACACTTAAAAACCATCGGCCTGGACCGGGTTTGAACCCGCGACCTTGGGATCAATAGGCCAGCGTCTAACCAACTGAGCCACCGAGACTGACTCTGGTACCTATAGCTATATTATCTATAAATGGATATAATTAGGTACGACTAAACTCAATTGGGGAAAGTGGATGCACAAAACTGCCTTCTTCCTGCTCAGCAGCAGCAGCGAGGGTAACATTAGGTTTGTGATCTGCGCAACAAAGTAAAATATTCAACGATAAATACAAATAATTTATCTTTTTAATGTTTTTCTATTTGCTATCCTGGGCATCAATTTAATCAGCTTATTGGAAAACCGCATTTTCATATTTATCGCCCCACGTTCTAGTGATTAATCATTGTTTATTTTACTAGCTCGCTAATTCACACCAGATAATGCATATTTAAACCGACAGTTATTCACAACGGATTTAATGCGTATTTGCATTTTAAGGCGAAATATTGACGGATGTTTTCAGCAAACTACATCGTGGTTTAGATGCTCATATTAATGCTATGTAAGATACGAGATGCGAACCTCCCAATTTGCTTTCTATAGTAGGGTTAAGGTACACGGTGGCAAAATTCTTCTTCGTCTTCTTCTTCTTCTTCTTCCATAACAAGTAGTAGGACCAGTTAAATGGAACCGTTCTATCCACATTCTTCGTGGTCGTCTACTAATAAGTATTCCACCCAAAAATTCGATGTCGAGATTTCACCGGAAATATGTTTTGGGGCCTTTTAACCCAAAACAGCATTTTTTTAAAAGGTCCGTGTGCGTGTGTCTGCCTGTCTGTCTGTCTATCTGTGTGCATCATAAGTCGAGTGAAATACTTTACTTGCCCTACTTAGAGCTTGCAATGGGGAAAGAAACTCTGATGTGTTGCACTCACATGACATTATCTACCCTTGCACTAACGATTCTTACAAACTCTTATTCCTATATCTTCATCGTGTTACTTAAGATAAACATTTACAGAAATTATCTCATTCTTTATCTTCTTGTAGGTACAAGAAGAACAAGGGAACACAGTAGGCTATGAGAGATAGTCAAATGTTTTAAAGCTTTCAAATTTCCTTGTTTGCACGGTTAACATACATATAAAAATGAAAAACAATGTTCCATTTGACAGAAGAATAACTTCTCCAAAACTCACACAAATGACAAGAAATATCTCCGAAATGGTTTATTTGGACATAAATTGTGTGTTTTAGTGAGACCTACATTTTTTGTATCCTAAGATTTGGTCTATCTCTTACGGTTTAAAGGTTATAAACTATAGGCAGACAATTGAAAATATGCATTTCATTTGTCAGATTAGATTAGATTAGATTAGATTGCGTTCTGTAGGTTCAATGATGGCCAGTCAGACCTTGAACATGGAACATGTCAAAAGCATTTACAATTAAATGCATAAAAACCATGCATAACATGTACAGGTTTCAAGTTTTGCTGTTAAAGTACGAGATGAAGATAATACTTCTAGTGCATTGACACTTACATAGTTACTATACATGTACAAAATCATGTTACTTGGCTTTTACAGACCGTGTCATTGCTTCAATGTTTACATTTTTGCTTGTATGACAAATCAGTCCAAATTTATAGCTAAGTAATACATTCTAACATGTTACACATGTACATTTAGCTTATTAGTAAAAAATATTCTTACTCATGTGTTAAGTGTGTCAAATTTAAGATAAGCTGTGCACATTAATCATAGCATACCTATTTTAATTCTTACATAGTATGTAATGTACAGAGTAGACAACATTTCAATTATGTTCATATATACACAATATCTATTTACATCCTTATTTTTACATAAAGCGTGTCCAACATGATTGTTAAAATATACATTTTCAAAATATCAACAAACATATTAACACTGTTACTTAATATTGGAACTTAAATTGTAATCAATTAGTTGGCTTTTTGTAGCCTGCACGTCATTATTGTATTTTCAGCTACCCTTGTTATACTTAATTCCCTAATTGGTACCTATCGAACAATACAACTGATCTGACATTAGGCTGATTATTGATTTAAATATTCCTCTACAGAATAAAATGACTTATCACAGAGATACTCTTTGAGGGAAGCTTTAAAAACTCTGAAATTGCTAACATTTTCCTTTAGATTACTGGGGAGAGCATTAAATATTTTAATTGTTTCACAATAAACATCTTTCTGGAAGCAAGAGAGTTTGGCATTGGGACGATGTATATTTCTTTTTTGCCTAGTGTTAAACGTATGAATTTCCATGTTAGTTGTAAAGCAATTCTGGTTATTAGCATAAAATTTTAAAATAGATAGTATATATACGCAAGGTAAGGTTAATATACCCAGTTTCCGAAATAGATCTTTACATGACTGCCTTCTATGGGTGTTGCATATTATTCGTATAACCTTCTTTTGTATTAGGAATATGTTCTTACTATACACATACAAATATCTTAAGCATACGACATTTTAATCAAAATCGTTAGAGCAATTTTCAAGAAAATTATAATTTTCGAAAAATTTTACATGTAAAGGGTAGTTTAGGATGGAGAAATTTTCTTCAAAATATTCGTATCGCATCCCTGAAAGACATTAAACTTAAATACCAACTTTGGTTTTTAACCGACTTTTCGTTTTTGAGTTATGCTGTCCACAGACTGACACACACGCACACACGGACCTTTTTATAAAAATGCTTCTTTTATGGACTCGTGGGGCCTCAAACATATATTTCCGGTGGAACCTCGACATTTGAATTTTTGGTGGAATACAATACTTCCTCTATTTTACTATACGTAGTAGACAAAAGAGCTCTCCAGGCAGAAGACAAAAAGTAGTTGATTATAACGCATCTGTCAAACTACTTGCCGGAAAATATGGACACATGTCAACAGAAGCATACAAACAAGGACGGGTACAAAAAATGAGAGCCGTGAAATTCTATGTTGCCTAGGGGCCGCACTAGCGATGACGTCTGTTTGTAATGAACAATTATTGACTCTGGTTATATCTGCATGATTAGAAATGCCCCAAATCAGTTGACCCAACGAAAAGCGTTTACGTTTAAAATTGCATGTGAGCAAACAGAAAACGAACAGGGGGTGTGGCAGGCGATATTGCAGGTATGATGAAATATATGACAAACAAAAAACATTTACCGCTTCCTGCACGAGGAACAGGTATGTCAACATTTGCTGCCTACCATAGTTTCAACTGTATTGCACAGTTTTTACTTTCTCTACCAGGTATAGTAAGTAGAGGAAGTATTGTATTCCACCCAAAATTTAAATGTCGAGAGTTCGTCGGAAATATGCCTTGAAGCCCCTGAATATAAAAATGCACTTTTAGAAAAATCTCCGCTTGCGCGCGCGTCTGTACACAGCATAACTCAAAAAGGAAAAGTCAGCTAAAAACCAAAGTAGGTCCTTAAGTTTAATATGCTTCAAGGATGCCTACCATCCTTAAAATACCCTTTGTATGGGACATTTTTCGAAAATTTTGATTTCCTCAAAAATGGTTCTGACGATTTTGATTAAAATGCCATATGTTTAAGGTATTTTTATGGCAAATGAAATGTATATTTTGAATCATCCATTTCTCCTACATTTCTTCCTCACTCTCATACCTGGTGCTGGGCTGACCACCCGCTTCCAGGTGTTCACTCTGTCCGGTCCATAGGTTCATGTGTTTCCCGACAGGCGTCTGTTCCTAGGCACTGGCTGGTAAGTTCTACATAAGAAGAGGGTAATCAGGTAAAGAAGAAGAAGAAGAAGAAGAAGAAGAAGAAGAAGAAGAAGAGGAAGAACAAGACACGGTTGGTCACCTAACTAAAAAAGTATGATGTGTTGCACTCGCATGACTTTTTCTACTCTTGTGCTAACGATTCTTACAAGCTCTTATTCCTGCTAATAGGGATAAGCGTTTGTACAAATTATTTTATTGCTCATTTTCTTGCAGGTGCAAGGGGAACATGGGTTTACAGTACACCTTGAGCGATCAACAAATCTTTTAAAGGCCTAAAATTACCTACTATTGCACAGCTGAGATATAAAAAATGAATAACGACGTTCCATTTGTGTAAAGTATAAGTTTTGCAAAACTCTCATAATAAAATGGAATGTCTTCGAAATGGTTCACTATACAAAAAAGAGATTCATTTGGGCATAGATTTCATGTTTTAATAAGATCTACATTTTCTGTAAAGTAAGATTTGATCTATCGGTTACGGTTTACCAGTTATACAGAAGTCATCCAGATTAAATAGGACTACAAGGACTTTAGCCACAGAATTCAAATTATATGTTTCATTTGCCATAAAAATGCCTTAAACATATGGCATTTTATTCAAAATCGTTAGAGGCTTTTTCGAAAATTTTCGCATGTAAAGGGTATTTAAGGATGAGGAATTTTCTCTAAAATATTAGTGTCGTATCTGTGAAATGTATTAAACTTAAATACAAACTACAGTTTTTAGCCTACTTTTCGTTTTTGAATTATGTTACACACACACACACACACACATGAACATGAACGGAATACAGTACTTCCCCTACTTATACGTAGTAGAGAAAGTAAAAGAATTATACCCAGCTATGGCATTAATGTCCCACCGACTTGCTTCCTGTGGTAGCTCAGGGGTTAGAGCACCCTTGGTGAAAGCGGAAAATCCATATTCATAGCCCAGTTATAGCATTGTATGTTTAAGCTGACGGATTCCTGTCTATGTACGAGAGGATTACGGAGAATTCACTCAAGGGTACCATTAAAATAGTGCAAAACTTGTTTACGTATTTTTATAATTGGTTGCTAAGCGGCTCTGAACAGCACAAAAGCAGGTCATGACTTGAGAGATATGTTCATTATACTCTATTCAGCTTAGTTAATTGAACCTAATTACACTGCGCTGGAGTTAACTTAATTAACATCGAAATCCCATCCGAAAGTTTTTCCTGCCATCGAATCATAAAATCAAAGATTTAACGAAGTGGGGGAGAGAATTATATCAAGCACACACGTCATTCATTACTGTGTTCCCAATTATTGCTGCCATATACCATTACGTAGATGAAGTAAAAACATCTAGGAGACTAATCCCTATTTGTTTACTGCGGGGCTATAAAAGCATTTGTTCGTGGTCCTACTTAACCGGACTGACTTCTAGCAGTTAGTTACCGATGTAGATATTCTAACTTCTCTCATGTGATGGTGCGAACAGTTCATAATTCATCTCTTGGGCTGGATTCCCATAATGCAGTTCAATAGCTAGCTTGTCTCTAGATTACTAGCCCAATTTCTCAAATGTTTGAATTTATTGTTGACTAATTTCTAACTTCCTGACCCATGGGTGTTTATGGAGGTTTCCTCGAGAATGCAGGGAAGGGTTTCTATACGCTCTGAATTTCTTGTTCCTCCATTTCGTCACGTTAATCATTTCATCCCCCTAGTTTCGTTTAGGGTTGGGTATGTCGGTGAGTGTCGCGGCGCAGCATGGCAAGAAGATAGAATATGCTCTTGAACTCTCGTCCCCCGGATTCGAAGGCAAGTCTACTGGTTTCTAGGACCCTGCGGCGGCCCAAGGAGGGGATAGAAACCCCACTTGTGAGTACGAACCCAAAGGGTGGGAGAGGCACCTTACTAACTGGGGAAACAGGGAACCTGCCAGCTCTTCTGTCGTTCCAGACGCCCTCCTTTCTCCTCATCCGTCCTCCAGGGGCGTGCTCCATTAGGACTATAGGTACAAAAGATCGCCTTTTAGGCAAGGTGCTAAGTTATCACGGAGGCAATGCATCTGTGAAATTTGGTAAATTAACAATAATAAAACTGATCAGTTATTGTTAAGAAAATCAAAAACTTTGAAGATGTCTACCGTAGCCACGAACGAAACGTCGGTTAGAAAGAGAGTTTTTTTTTCCAGCAGGTCATGGCTAACAACCCCAGAAATTATCCATTGTGCTATTCACACCTGCAATGGAATCTTTCATTGTTTAAATGACAGTGGTTTGATTGAAGGGTGCATGATTAAGGACGCTGAACTAAGGTCATGAGTTATGAGAAACCCGGAGAGACAATTAATACAACATAGAAATCCTAGGAAAAAGCAAAAGTTTAAACATACACAAATAATAATGGTAAAAGCCAGAATTAACAAACATTTTAAAGGTACAACAACTACATAATTATACTACTAAAGTCTTACTTAGAAGTTTAGCATTAAAAACAACTAAAAAGCCTTCTGACCGCTATTATATCGCCCGCCAGGACTTCTACAAGACCGGAGTCTCGAAAGTGCGCCACTTTAGCAACACGTGACGGATCGACACAAGTTTATCACAGATATATCCTCGCGTACAGTGAAGCAGCGACTATGGCTGAAAATTATCGGCAGATGAACGCCAGGCAGTCGAAGAGATGAACAGATAAGTAGCACTCTGGTTCAGTCTGGCAGCTTGGTCTGCTAACTATAATATTCTAGATCAGCGATTTTCCACTTTTGCGCCAAGGGAAGGTTGTATTTACCTCCTTCCATTATACCTCAACTTTGCCACTTTTTAGCGTGAGTGTTACTACATGTTTGTTTATATGTATGTTGTGTTTGATTTACGAAAGCGCTTTCAAATCTTACACGATAAACATTAATTAGTGATTTCTTTGTTACTGCTTACGTTTAAGAAGTCTATCAGTATTTGGTGGCAAAGTCCAAGTGCATAGCATTAGAAGATACACCAAGTGATCGTCACGTAACACTTTGCGATACAGTCTTTTAATATACCTACTTCAATTTGGAGAAACTATTCGTAAATATGTTTAGAGCTATACTCACTCTTATTCTTGCAAATGCTTATTTTTCTATCTACTACATTTTAATCAACCTAAGTATTTACAGGAGGTATCTTAATGATAACTTTTTATCGCAAAATTCCGTTCTCTTTGCAAGACTAAGAGTTAACAAAGAATATTTCTGAAATCGTTCACTGAAAAGAAAAAAATAAGTATATTACATATATTGTGTGTCTTAAGCAAATCCACATTTTATTTACTAAGGTTTTGTCGATCTGTTATTGCTTACTATTTATGCAAAAATAATCCAGAATGAAGAGATATTTTGAGAGCATTCCCAGAAAATTCAAATTATGACTTAGAAACTTCCATGGAATCGACTATTTGTGTCCGTCACGGGATACAGACTGCCTTTCCCTGCGAAAGAGTGAAGGAATGGAGTAAGGAATAGCTGCTCATTACTAGCCGTCTCTAAAGAGACAAGGATGGACATCGTTGTTCTAGATGTTTCCCTCCTCCCCTCCTCTGGACGCTCTGATGAAACTTGAGGTGGGAAAATAAAATGTCACAGACTCCACTTTAGTCGGGGATATTCTCCAAAATAAGCAACGTTTTAAGCTTTTAGTGTTAGGTTCCACAAAAGGAAGCAGATTCATCCCATGTTGTGGGATATACATATTTTAATCATCGTAATGTATTCTATCTTGTGTAATTTGGCTTCTGAGACTCGTTAATTTCATTCCATATCTTGATTTCATCTAAATACTGTGATAATGTGTATTTTTCCCCATGAAACAGTAATCAGTAAAAGCAAACAAAAAATGCCCGTTATGGATGTATGTTTTGTGTGCAAGAGAGAGAGAGGGAGAGGGAGAGAAAGAAGAGAGCCAGCCCAAACCGTGTGCGTAGCAGCAGCAGCAGTAGTAGTTGGTTATGTAAATCTGCCTTAATTAGCGTATTCAGAGAAGCTTTGTGAAAATTCCACGTCCTCCATACAAAACTCGACGCCACTGTTAATCCTATTCCCCTATGGCAGGCAGGCAGGCAGGCAGGCAGGCAAGTTGCCGATAGTATAACGTCCGGCGCTCTTGTTTTTATGATGGTGATGAAGGTTTCGGACTCCGACGAACATTGTTCGCATGTCTAATTACTTGATGTTGCTATTTAAACATACGAGGAAGGAAGGAAGGAAGGAAGGCACAAAACACTGCCATTCTATCAAGCCTTTCCCTTTACTACCCAAAACGTGTTAAGCACACAATCTGATTAAGCAATGACTCTCCCCAAGTGTGCATCTACACAAACCTCGCCACACAAAGGAAATTAAATGCTATATATGAGAACTATTCTTTCATCATATCATCCTACTCCAAACACAACCGTTGTTTTGTATTCACGTGGCCTACTCTACTCACTGTTCACAAGGGCTTGTTCTTATGTAAAATTCTTGTTAACCAAGATATACTTTCATTACACAATCAAACATATCGTTCTACAAGATCGTTATATTGCATGGTAACCGTCTGGTACACTCTTTCCCTTCCGCTATTCTTTCGCCATCTACCGGGGCTTCGCAACATCACTTCGCGCTTCAACGCACGCTGGTTGAATGATACACAGTATTATTGCTGTGTAAGTCAGCATACCTATCACAAAGGTGGCCCGAGTTCGATCCCAGGGACCCGCTTGTGGTCATCCGCCATTCAGTCTACCAACTGCACCTCGTCACCTTTCCATTCTTCAATTTCGTCTACATTTCAATTAAAAGCAGCCCTGGGATAACACATAGACCTTGGATGGTCAACCCATATTAATCATATATTTTAAAAAATGACAACAGGAATTTTAAGCCATAGTGTATCTAAGGATGTGCTGATGAAAGTGTATTATATTTATTCGCTGCTAATTATGGTACTCTTTTCTGGGGGAATCAGTCTTTGGCAACGAAGATCTTTGTTCTACGAAAAAGGGCTGTTAGATTAATTTGCGGAGTTCATCCAAAAGAACATTGTAAACCACTTTTTATTGATTTAGGTGTTTTAACCCTACCATCGATATATGTGCTGATCTGTCTTCTGTATGTTAAGGAAAATTTTAGCAGTTTTACACTTTTCTCGAACATTCATAATTATACGACACGAAATTGTCTGAATTTATACATAAAGAAATTTAAGCATACCAAAATTCAGAACAACTTTACAGTTGATTCTAACAACCTTTATAACATTTTACCCCAAAGGATAAGGGACCTCCCTATTTTAGCTTTTAAAAGAACTTTACGCCATATATTGGTGGCAAATCCATTGTATTCTGTGCATGATTTTTATAATCTAGCTTGGTAATTTTAAATTATGACGTAGCTATTCTGTAACAGTTTTTGGCAATAAACACTCTCTGTTTGTCTGTCTGTCTCTCTGCCTGCCTGTCTGTCTGCGTATCTATCTAACAATACGTTTTTATTTCAACAGAATATTCTGTAACAATTATAGTGTGCCAAGACTATAAAATGATAAAATATTGACATATTTTGGGTTAATGGGGGTATATAGAAAAAGTATAACTAAACCATACTTTGCACCTCATTCTTTTACAGTATATAATTTTACATAAGATCCATATCGCTCGTTAACTAACAGATAACAACCGATAATTTTGATAGTCATGAAAATAATTTATTTCTCACAATCAAAAATAATAATTGTTAGGTTTCTAAGATAGACCCTTGTCAATTAGTATTTTTACCTCCATCTATTGTAAAAACCATTATAATTTTATCTAAATATTCTATGAATATAATCTAATAGACTTTTACTTCCATTATATTTGCTCACTTTCATCTGATAATCAGAATTTACTTCTTATAACTCTGTCATTCACGGGCTCTTAAAACCCACTCACTCGGTGATCATTGTTTGAATTTATCATCGCATTTTTAATTCACTGTGTTTCGTACGAATACTACCGGTAATACTACCATTTACTACGTCATTTGTGTACTGTACCAAAATTACCGAATTGAAACCGAGCGCAACTCTATTCCCTTTCACTGCTCTAGCGTCAACGCCCGAACTCTATGCAGCTCCTAGGCGCACTGCTGGCAGAGAAGTTGCCTATCTACCAGGGGTTTGAACTTATTCCGCTATATGCGACACTGATAGTAAAATTTTAAACTTCCACGTTTCTTGATAGATTTTTCTGAACGTTTTACTGTGTTTGTTTGTATGTATATTAGAATAGGGATGTACAACAAATTTAATTACAATTGGATAATTCGATGATATATAAATTATTGTATGAATTTAATATGCCCATTTTCAAAATGTGGCTCGCGTCTATTGACTTTTCAAAATTGGTTTATATTGGCAGAACTGGTACTCTAAAACATGGGTAATAATTGTATGAAGAGATATTTCAAATACGTTTGCTGATTATGCTGTACATTTTTTTTAATAACAAAGAAAATTTAATCTTAAAAATTATTGATTTTTCCATAAAAATGGTTTTGAAATTCATGTTAATGATAACATCAATATTGAATCACAGTTTTGTTTAGCTGATATTTATTAATACTTTTGGAAATTTTCATTGAATTTGAAGCAAAACGCAGGCGTGCCTTCTTTTGGAATATGCAGAAATGTAGTTTTGAGAAAAACAAGCTTTTATATAGGAACATGCTGTGTACGTTAAGGGAAGAGTACTATTTTAAAGGGTCGTAATGACCACATGGAGTGGGGGAGATGAAAAATGTTAGCTGATCCAAATGCACAGGTGTTCCAAGAACATTTTAAGGTAAAAAACAATTTCTGACTTTGTGACAATTTTGACCAAAATTTCACTGCCGTGTCCCGCGCAATTCTACTCCCTTTTACTGCTCTAGCCTCAACGCCCGAAGGCTATGCAGGTCCTAGGCGCACTGCTGGCAGAGAAGTTGCCTGGATACCAGGGGTTTGATCTTATTCCGCCATAACCTCAGCGTGACAAAGATCAGCCTGTGTGTTTACTGCGAGGCCACCCTCACCAGTGAGTGAGTGAGTGAGTGAGTGTATTGGGTTTAAGGGCCCGTCGAGCCACCCTCACCAGAAATATATGTTTTGAGGCCTTATAAATTCAGGAAATGTATTTTCACAAAAATTTAGACATTTGAGTTTGTGTATGAACATTATAATTCAAAAACGAATTTTCCGCTAAATACTAAGCTTCGTCTTTAAATTAGCATCTTCCACATGGCCTATTAGAAACAAGTGTGGGTACCGTCGCCTACTTTGATACGTAGTAAACATAAATGAAAACCATTCAGCAATTTAAAAATGCTCGCCGTAATGTTAAAGCATTCGCTTTGATGGGAAGGAATAAAAATTGTGCAAAATCTTAAAGGAAAAGCCATAGTAACTATACGGAGCATTATCACAGAACAGTTTGTATGAACGTAATTCTCTTGTGAATTTCACGCACATGTATTGCAGACTATTGTTTGCACGATCGTGTGCTTTATTATTTTGAATGAATCATTAATATTCACAGGCATTGCCGCGGCTAAGTGGTTAGACCTCTGGCCTCTCATCGACGCCAGCCTTTCCATTCATGCATTTGATCTTTATTTCATATCTACTTTCTCACTCTGATACCAAGCTACAGGCCGATACCCTGCTTGTGATTCTCTGATCCAATCTCACTCTGCTCCTCGACAGGCCTTAGACTCCAGGAGCTCACCTTAAGTCCCATAAGAGGATAAGGTAAGTAAAGTGAATTAATATAAACGGAAACAATTTTTCTAAACTTTCCCATCATTACCTCCGACTTCCAGTAATGCAATTCCACCAGCAGTCAAAAATATTTTAGTTATTTAGGTTAGCATAACAACAAACTAGAAAGAGAGCCAATAAAATATCCAAAATTAGAAAATTTATATGATGCGCATACATCACGGTGCCCGTTAAGGGGTTAAACAAAGAAAAGAGGAATAGGGAAATAGACTCGATTTAAAATGTTGAGAAACTTAGTGTTAAAGCGTGTGGTGCAGGCAAACTAGGTGTGTCTCAAAGTGTATTCGCATTACCTGAACCGTGTGCAGTTTTCAGTCCATATTCAAATGTTACGGTAGGTCAATTCCGCTGCGCCCTGGGCTGCTAGCGAGAGAGCAACAAAACTATGAAAAAATTATCATCCAGGACGGAAGTTTACGAGTAGCCTGTCTGTCAGCAGGAAGCATGTTGGTAAGGAGGCATGCGAAGAGGGTGGAGTAGGGTAGTCCAGATTGGAGAATTAATGTCAGCGGGGTCAGAGTAGCATCCAACATCTCGCACGCCCCTACACAAAAAAAGGAAAAAACCGGAATCCAATCACGCAGTCTACCATTTTTCCAGTGCAGGGAGAGTGTGAGGGAGGGAGAAGAAAGTAAAGGGATTGCTGGAGTAAAGGGAAGGGTAGAAGAATGAAAAGTAGCAGCTCAACTGGGTGCCTAGACGGAGGTACTGTGTGGTTAAAATGCTCCCCTGTTAACACACATTCTTTTTCATGCTCATTTCATTTGCTCGCCTCGCCTCGCCTTCTGGAAGCGTAAACATGCTGTGTCTTGTACCACGCTTGTCCTTGCTCGTCTTTTGTTGGCTGTCCCTGTCTTGGAATAGTTCTCTTTCTCTTCTTCAACGTTCACGAAATGATTACACCTTTTATTATGATTGGAATTTCCTATTCATTTAAGGGCAAAGGTAAAAGTTGACCAAAATTTATTAAACATCTATTTTTAAATGTTATGTCTGTAATTACCTTTGAAGCTTGTCTGCTCACCACGGTGGCAGCGCAGCTGTTAGCTAAGCAAGATCTACAGTAAGATTTGGTCTATTTCTTACGGTTCGTCAGTTATGCAAAAGTCATCCAGAGTAAACCAGACTACATAGACTATAGCCAGAAATTCAAAATATACGTTTAATTTTTCATAAAAGTATCTTAAACATGTGGTATTTTAACCAAAATCGTTAGGAGAAAATCGAGAAAATCAACATTTTAAACGTTTCCATGTAAAGGGTAGTGTAGGGTGGAGCAATTTTCTCCAAAATCGTCGTGTCGCATGCTTGAAAGACGTTAAATACCAACTTTTGCTTTTAACCAACTTTTCGTTTGAGATATTTCTATGCCAAATGAAATGTATATTTTGAATTTTCTGGCTATAGTCTATGTAGTCCTATTTACTCTTGATGACTTTTGAATAACTCGTAAACCGTAACAGATAGATCAAGTCTTAATGTATACAAATTAATGTTGTTGATGTTGGCTAATGCTGGATTTCTGACAATGAAGTCATTAATCCTCTTGCTCTCCAATATTAAATTATTGAAGAGAACAATAGCAGTAACCGCTTTTTAGAGAGAACCATATTTAATGTAGATCTCGTTAAAACACACAATTATGATCAAATAATTATTTTTAGATTGAACCATTTCGGAGACATTTTTTGTTATTTGTGTGAGTTTTGGAATACTTAAACTTGCGTCAAATGGAACATCGTTATTTATTGTTTTATATCCTGGCCGTGCAAAGAGATCGGAATCTAAAAGCTTTAAAATATTTGACTATCGCTCCAAGCTTACTGTGTTATATTCTGCTTGCAGTTACAAGTATATATGCAAATAGACAATGTTAGCTCACCTAACGTGAAGATAGAAGAATAAGCTTCCTTTAAGTATACTTTTTGAAGAGTAAGTGGAGAAAGTTGAATAAGCGTCTGTAAATGCTAAGCGAAGGAATAAATAACTCGGCTAAAGGAAAGGTGCCTCAGAAGTAGGGAAAAGCAAAAATTAAAGTGAAAGGATATTACGTATTTAAGGACAAGTTTTCGTTTGAAAGTAACGCACAGGAGTAGAAAATCTTGCGTTGAATGACATTTTTAATCTCTGAAGCTAAACACTGGACATAAACCTCAAAAAGTGGAAATTAAAATGGCAAATGAGAACCACAGAGGGACAGCTTTATGGCTCCGTTCTCGTTATAATGAATATTAAAGTCGACAGCCGTCACCATTAACTAAGCCAGAAAGTTCTGGTTCCTGTACCACTAAATGCATCTGCAGAACAAATTACTTTTAAAGTCTGGAATTGATAACACTCTTGATTTGAGAAGGAAGGTTTTAAATCCTGAAGTTTCTTTCTCTTTTCAGATTTTATTATAAAACTTCTACCACGCCTTAACAAACTATTAAAAAATGCTACTAAAACAGAATAATAATTATATTGTCTGTATGAAACGTCATTCCCACCGCGAGATTTCATATTCTCTTTACGTTTTAAAATATACATTAAAAGTTGTTTGAAAAGCTCATCACCATTCTGATTTTTAACGCTTCCCAGTCTACTCTCAACTTGCTATTTATAATTTAAAGATGTTTATAATTAATCTATGGTAACTAGATTTCTGATATTTAACTGTTTTCTTTTTGCAATGCTTGCATGATTTGCTTTTCTTTTATATAAAATCTGATTCCACGCTATGCCATTATGAACTGATGCAGCTTTGATTATTCGACGATCAGTGTCATTATGAACAGGTGCACCTTTGATTGGTCGATTAGCAGTCATTATGAACAGGTCCACCTTTGATTGATTGATTGATTAGCAGTATCATTATGAACAGGTGCACCTTTGATTGGCCGACTAGCAGTGTCATTATGAACAGGTGCACCTTTGATTGGTGTATAGCAGTGTCTTTATGAAGGGATGGATATCCATTGCAGTGGCGTATAAACGCTATATTTATGGCATGGTGGCAAATAAAACTGTGTAATTATAGAAGTAGGTATAATAGAGCATAATAAGGGTAAATTAGAACTTTTGGCACAAAAATTATGAAAAGAACTTAATAGAATAAATAAAACTCAAAAGTACGCGGAGCAATTCTAAAAATATAAGACCGCAAATAAAACTCAACAGTTCACAGAAAAATTCTAACAATTTGAGATGGCAAATAAAACAAAAAGGGTACAAAGAAAAATTCTAAACCGCTCGAGAAAACAAATAAAACGGACAGTACGCAAAGGCCACGAGATTGTTCTGTATACCAGCTAAGATTAGCAGAGCGTACTTTTGTTTTACTTTAATTTACGCAGACTTTTAATCCTTTATGAAGCTTCATTTATAAATTTTAAGCGCGCGCAGCATAACTCAACAACGAAAACTCGTTTAACACCAAAGTTGATACTTAATTTGAATGTCTTTCAAGCATGCGACACGAAGATTTTGAAGAAAATGCCCCCACCCTAAACTAACCTTTACATGGAAAATTTTTCGAAACTTTTTATTTTTCTGAAAAGGCTCTAACGATTTTCATTAAAATGCCTTATGTTTGAGATATTTCTAGGAGAAATGAAATGCATACCTAGAATTTTCTGGCTCTAGGCCATGTAGTCCTGCTTACTCTGGATGACTTTTGCATAAAGGAATATAGCCAGGAAATTCAAAATATACATTCCATTTGCCATAAAACTATGTGAAACATATGACATTTTAATTAAAATCGTTACAGCCTTTTTGAAAAAATAAAAATTTTCGAAACATTTTCCATGTAAATAGTACTCTAGAGAAGGGGAATTTTCTTCAAAGTCTTCCTGTCGTATCCTTGAAGGATATTCAATTTAAATACCAATTTTGACTTTTAACCAACTTTTGGTTTTTGAGTTATACTGTCCACAGAGACACACACAGACACATACACACATGGGCCTTTTTCTAAGAATACTTTTCTCTTGCATTCAGGGAGTGTAAAACATATTTCCGGTGAAATCTTGACATTAAATTTTTGGATCGAATACAATACTTCCTCTAATAATTATACGGAATAGAGAAAGTGAAAAGATCTATGTTGTAGGTGTGTGTCAGTCTGTGAACGGCATAATTCCTAAATAAAAGCTCCATTAAATAACAAAATTGATGTTTAACTTCAGCATCTTCTAAGGTTGCAAAACAGAGATTCATTTTTAAAAAAGATCCCTCATCAAAAATTGTTCTTTATATGAAAAATATTTCAATAATTTTGATTTTGTCGGAAATGCCTAACGTTTTTGATTATATCCTTTTATGTGTAAAACACTTTGACAAATGAAACGTGTATCTTGAATTTTCTAAGAACTGTCTCTGAAGTGTTCTTCATTTCAGATGACTTTTGCGTGACTGGTAAACCGTAAGAGATTAGACAGCATCTCTATACAATACTGGGTATCATTAAAACACACAATCAACGACATTTTTTTGTGGAGTAAATAATGTTTAAGATTTTGCTCCGGTTTGACTTTGACAATAGTTGCTTTTTCTTATACGTGATGTGATTATTCCCTTGATTATTCCCTTTGTTAGCCTTGACCTTGGAATCAGAATAAAATTTCAAAGCCACCACGTAGTGCTAGCACTTAAATAATTTTATTATCGCTGAAGTCTATTTACTCTCCTATTCCCATTGTACCTATAGGAGACATACCGGGTGGAACGGAAGTCATTAAACTAATTTAAACCAGTCATAGATCTCGATATTTGGAACACATTTTGTAGTTTACGTTTTTGTCTCTGACCATTTCCTACGGAGATATTTTAGTTTTATCGAAAACAAGCTGGCAATACTGCAGAATGTGTAGGTGTCACCTTCACTAGCTCAGTACATAAACAAACAGCATAACGGTGGGTTTTGAAAACAACCTCATAACCTTCCGCATAACTCGACCTTCCGCATAACTCGACCTTCCGCATAACTCGACCTTCTACATAACTCGACCTTCTACATAACTCGACCTTCTACATAACTCGACCTTCCGCATAACTCGACCTTCTACATAACTCGACCTTCTACATAACTCGACCTTCCGCATAACTCGACCTTCTACATAAGTCGACCTTCTACATAACTCGACCTTCTACATAACTCGACCTTCCGCATAACTCGACCTTCCGCATAACTCGACCTTCCGCATAACTCGACCTTCTACATAACTCGACCTTCTACATAACTCGACCTTCTACATAACTCGACCTTCTACATAACTCGACCTTCTACATAAGTCGACCTTCTACATAACTCGACCTTCTACATAACTCGACCTTCCGCATAACTCGACCTTCTACATAAGTCGACCTTCTACATAACTCGACCTTCTACATAACTCGACCTTCCGCATAACTCGACCTTCCGCATAACTCGACCTTCCGCATAACTCGACCTTCTACATAACTCGACCTTCCGCATAACTCGACCTTCCGCATAACTCGACCTTCCGCATAACTCGACCTTCCGCATAACTCGACCTTCCGCATAACTCGACCTTCCGCATAACTCGACCTTCCGCATAACTCGACCTTCCGCATAACTCGACCTTCCGCATAACTCGACCTTCTACATAACTCGACCTTCCGCATAACTCGACCTTCTACATAACTCGACCTTCTACATAACTCGACCTTCTACATAACTCGACCTTCTACATAACTCGACCTTCCGTAAAACTCGACCTTCCGCATAACTCGACCTTCTACATAACTCGACCTTCTACATAACTCGACCTTCTACATAACTCGACCTTCCGCATAACTCGACCTTCCGCATAACTCGACCTTCTACATAACTCGACCTTCTACATAACTCGACCTTCCGTAAAACTCGACCTTCCGCATAACTCGACCTTCCGCATAACTCGACCTTCCGCATAACTCGACCTTCCGCATAACTCGACCTTCCGCATAACTCGACCTTCCGCATAACTCGACCTTCCGCATAACTCGACCTTCCGCATAACTCGACCTTCTACATAACTCGACCTTCTACATAACTCGACCTTCCGCATAACTCAACCTTCCGCATAACTCGACCTTCCGCATAACTCGACCTTCTACATAACTCGACCTTCTACATAACTCGACCTTCCGCATAACTCGACCTTCCGCATAACTCGACCTTCCGCATAACTCGACCTTCCGCATAACTCGACCTTCTACATAACTCGACCTTCTACATAACTCGACCTTCCGCATAACTCGACCTTCCGCATAACTCGACCTTCCGCATAACTCGACCTTCCGCATAACTCGACCTTCCGCATAACTCGACCTTCTACATAACTCGACCTTCTACATAACTCGACCTTCTACATAACTCGACCTTCTACATAACTCGACCTTCTACATAACTCGACCTTCTACATAACTCGACCTTCCGCATAACTCGACCTTCCGCATAACTCGACCTTCCGCATAACTCGACCTTCCGCATAACTCGACCTTCTACATAACTCGACCTTCTACATAACTCGACCTTCCGTAAAACTCGACCTTCCGCATAACTCGACCTTCCGCATAACTCGACCTTCCGCATAACTCGACCTTCCGCATAACTCGACCTTCCGCATAACTCGACCTTCCGCATAACTCGACCTTCTACATAACTCGACCTTCTACATAACTCGACCTTCCGCATAACTCGACCTTCCGCATAACTCGACCTTCCGCATAACTCGACCTTCCGCATAACTCGACCTTCCGCATAACTCGACCTTCTACATAACTCGACCTTCTACATAACTCGACCTTCCGCATAACTCGACCTTCCGCATAACTCGACCTTCCGCATAACTCGACCTTCCGCATAACTCGACCTTCTCCATAACTCGACCTTCTACATAACTCGACCTTCCGCATAACTCGACCTTCCGCATAACTCGACCTTCCGCATAACTCGACCTTCCGCATAACTCGACCTTCTACATAACTCGACCTTCTACATAACTCGACCTTCCGCATAACTCGACCTTCCGCATAACTCGACCTTCCGCATAACTCGACCTTCCGCATAACTCGACCTTCCGCATAACTCGACCTTCCGCATAACTCGACCTTCTACATAACTCGACCTTCTACATAACTCGACCTTCCGTAAAACTCGACCTTCCGCATAACTCGACCTTCCGCATAACTCGACCTTCCGCATAACTCGACCTTCCGCATAACTCGACCTTCCGCATAACTCGACCTTCTCCATAACTCGACCTTCCGCATAACTCGACCTTCTACATAACTCGACCTTCTACATAACTCGACCTTCCGCATAACTCGACCTTCCGCATAACTCGACCTTCTACATAACTCGACCTTCCGCATAACTCGACCTTCCGCATAACTCGACCTTCCGCATAACTCGACCTTCTACATAACTCGACCTTCCGCATAACTCGACCTTCCGCATAACTCGACCTTCCGCATAACTCGACCTTCTACATAACTCGACCTTCTACATAACTCGACCTTCCGCATAACTCGACCTTCCGCATAACTCGACCTTCTACATAACTCGACCTTCTACATAACTCGACCTTCCGCATAACTCGACCTTCCGCATAACTCGACCTTCCGCATAACTCGACCTTCCGCATAACTCGACCTTCTACATAACTCGACCTTCCGCATAACTCGACCTTCCGCATAACTCGACCTTCCGCATAACTCGACCTTCCGCATAACTCGACCTTCCGCATAACTCGACCTTCTACATAACTCGACCTTCCGCATAACTCGACCTTCCGCATAACTCGACCTTCCGCATAACTCGACCTTCCGCATAACTCGACCTTCCGCATAACTCGACCTTCCGCATAACTCGACCTTCCGCATAACTCGACCTTCTACATAACTCGACCTTCTACATAACTCGACCTTCCGTAAAACTCGACCTTCCGCATAACTCGACCTTCCGCATAACTCGACCTTCCGCATAACTCGACCTTCTACATAACTCGACCTTCCGCATAACTCGACCTTCCGCATAACTCGACCTTCTACATAACTCGACCTTCTACATAACTCGACCTTCCGCATAACGCGACCTTCCGCATAACTCGACCTTCCGCATAACTCGACCTTCCGCATAACTCGACCTTCCGCATAACTCGACCTTCCGCATAACTCGACCTTCCGCATAACTCGACCTTCTACATAACTCGACCTTCCGTAAAACTCGACCTTCCGCATAACTCGACCTTCCGCATAACTCGACCTTCCGCATAACTCGACCTTCCGCATAACTCGACCTTCCGCATAACTCGACCTTCCGCATAACTCGACCTTCTACATAACTCGACCTTCTACATAACTCGACCTTCCACATAACTCGACCTTCCGCATAACTCGACCTTCCGCATAACTCGACCTTCTACATAACTCGACCTTCCGCATAACTCGACCTTCCGCATAACTCGACCTTCCGCATAACTCGACCTTCTACATAACTCGACCTTCCGCATAACTCGACCTTCCGCATAACTCGACCTTCCGCATAACTCGACCTTCCACATAACTCGACCTTCCGCATAACTCGACCTTCCGCATAACTCGACCTTCTACATAACTCGACCTTCCGCATAACTCGACCTTCTACATAACTCGACCTTCCGCATAACTCGACCTTCCGCATAACTCGACCTTCCGCATAACTCGACCTTCTACATAACTCGACCTTCCGCATAACTCGACCTTCTACATAACTCGACCTTCTACATAACTCGACCTTCCGCATAACTCGACCTTCCGCATAACTCGACTTTCCGCATAACTCGACCTTCCGCATAACTCGACCTTCCGCATAACTCGACCTTCCGCATAACTCGACCTTCCGCATAACTCGACCTTCCGCATAACTCGACCTTCTACATAACTCGACCTTCCGCATAACTCGACCTTCCGCATAACTCGACCTTCCGCATAACTCGACCTTCTACATAACTCGACCTTCTACATAACTCGACCTTCCGCATAACTCGACCTTCTACATAACTCGACCTTCCGCATAACTCGACCTTCCGCATAACTTGACCTTCCGCATAACTCGACCTTCTACATAACTCGACCTTCTACATAACTCGACCTTCCGCATAACTCGACCTTCCGCATAACTCGACCTTCCGCATAACTCGACCTTCTACATAACTCGACCTTCCGCATAACTCGACCTTCCGCATAACTCGACCTTCTACATAACTCGACCTTCCGCATAACTCGACCTTCCGCATAACTCGACCTTCTACATAACTCGACCTTCCGCATAACTCGACCTTCTACATAACTCGACCTTCCGCATAACTCGACCTTCCGCATAACTCGACCTTCTACATAACTCGACCTTCCGCATAACTCGACCTTCTACATAACTCGACCTTCTACATAACTCGACCTTCCGCATAACTCGACCTTCCGCATAACTCGACCTTCTACATAACTCGACCTTCCGCATAACTCGACCTTCCGCATAACTCGACCTTCCGCATAACTCGACCTTCTACATAACTCGACCTTCTACATAACTCGACCTTCTACATAACTCGACCTTCCGCATAACTCGACCTTCTACATAACTCGACCTTCCGCATAACTCGACCTTCCGCATAACTCGACCTTCCGCATAACTCGACCTTCTACATAACTCGACCTTCCGCATAACTCGACCTTCTACATAACTCGACCTTCCGCATAACTCGACCTTCCGCATAACTCGACCTTCCGCATAACTCGACCTTCCGCATAACTCGACCTTCCGCATAACTCGACCTTCCGCATAACTCGACCTTCTACATAACTCGACCTTCTACATAACTCGACCTTCCGCATAACTCGACCTTCCGCATAACTCGACCTTCCGCATAACTCGACCTTCCGCATAACTCGACCTTCTACATAACTCGACCTTCCGCATAACTCGACCTTCTACATAACTCGACCTTCCGCATAACTCGACCTTCTACATAACTCGACCTTCCGCATAACTCGACCTTCTACATAACTCGACCTTCCGCATAACTCGACCTTCTACATAACTCGACCTTCCGCATAACTCGACCTTCTACATAACTCGACCTTCCGCATAACTCGACCTTCTACATAACTCGACCTTCCGCATAACTCGACCTTCTACATAACTCGACCTTCCGCATAACTCGACCTTCCGCATAACTCGACCTTCCGCATAACTCGACCTTCCGCATAACTCGACCTTCCGCATAACTCGACCTTCCGCATAACTCGACCTTCTACATAACTCGACCTTCTACATAACTCGACCTTCCGCATAACTCGACCTTCCGCATAACTCGACCTTCCGCATAACTCGACCTTCCGCATAACTCGACCTTCTACATAACTCGACCTTCCGCATAACTCGACCTTCTACATAACTCGACCTTCCGCATAACTCGACCTTCCGCATAACTCGACCTTCCGCATAACTCGACCTTCTACATAACTCGACCTTCTACATAACTCGACCTTCCGCATAACTCGACCTTCCGCATAACTCGACCTTCTACATAACTCGACCTTCCGCATAACTCGACCTTCCGCATAACTCGACCTTCTACATAACTCGACCTTCCGCATAACTCGACCTTCCGCATAACTCGACCTTCTACATAACTCGACCTTCCGCATAACTCGACCTTCTACATAACTCGACCTTCCGCATAACTCGACCTTCTACATAACTCGACCTTCCGCATAACTCGACCTTCCGCATAACTCGACCTTCTACATAACTCGACCTTCCGCATAACTCGACCTTCCGCATAACTCGACCTTCTACATAACTCGACCTTCCGCATAACTCGACCTTCCGCATAACTCGACCTTCCGCATAACTCGACCTTCCGCATAACTCGACCTTCCGCATAACTCGACCTTCCGCATAACTCGACCTTCTACATAACTCGACCTTCCGCATAACTCGACCTTCCGCATAACTCGACCTTCTACATAACTCGACCTTCCGCATAACTCGACCTTCTACATAACTCGACCTTCCGCATAACTCGACCTTCCGCATAACTCGACCTTCTACATAACTTGACCTTCCGCATAACTCGACCTTCCGCATAACTCGACCTTCTACATAACTCGACCTTCCGCATAACTCGACCTTCTACATAACTCGACCTTCCGTAAAACTCGACGACTCTGTATTTTCATTATGCTTTTATCGTTAAAATTGACTAATCATTTCTGAAAATCCACAATGTGGTATTAACAGTAGCATAGGTAAATTTTAATTACTGAACGCATATAAGCTACCCCCCCCCCCCTCTCTCTCTCTCTGTCTCTCTCACATGTAACAGAAGGTATAACCGCGTATTGACCTTAAATGTAGTCAGAGCATAAGCTTTGTCAGTATGGGTGGCTCAGTTGGTTAGACGCTGGTCTACTGATCCCAAGGTCGCGGGTTGAAATCCGGTCGAGACCGATGGTTTTTAAATGTGCTTAAAAACGACAGCTCCATGTCAGTAGATTTACTGGCATGTAAAAGAACTCCTGCGGGACGAAATTCCGGCACACCGACGACGCTGATGTGATCCTGGCAATTGACAGCGTCGTTAAACAATAACAACAATAGAACCGGTCACTTCTTCAAACTATGTCAGTAAGTGGAGAGATTTCCATGCTGTTCCCCTTCCCCGTGCCTGGTTTATTGCTTAACCCAGTACGCACGTGATTATCTCAACTTTCTGTTACAATACAGTTTCTGAGATTTCAGGCTTTCTGTTAATGCCCTGTTGTGTCTGTATAAGTGAAAATGTTGAAGAAAACAGACAAGTTAACATGTAAATGAACATTAATTTGGATGTGTTAAAGAGACCGGACAAAGGTCAATAGCAATATCACTCATTTTTATACAATTTTACTGCTTGATAATAACTATCAAAACTCGAAAGATTCAATTCGACTACATAAACAAATAACCTAGAACCCAAGACATGTGCTACTTCAAGTAAAGTATCTATTGTGAAACTCATTAACAAAAGAGTGGATAAGAAGCCTTTGCCCATATAATTTTGATGAAGCTTTTCATTTGCTCACATAGAAAATTCATTTTTTCTTGATGTTAAATAAAATATGGAAAAGCAACTGTGAGCAGTGCGAGTTTTTATATTATTGCTAGAAGTAATTGGCTAACCACAAACTGTAAGTTACTTATCAGATCTTGAACGCTCAATCCTGCGGGCCTCGTATTCCCAAAATGCATTCTCGGCTTGATATGTATTACTTATACTTCTTAGTACACAATATACTATTATAATATTATGAGTTGTCAATAACAGATCGTTGATTCCGTGCAGCTAGACATTTTGGTCCACATTAGGTCGAGTTATTTGGATTCTGCTGTGTTTATATCTTCCTAATTACTGGGCAGTTTTTAATGAGTGTTCCTTCGCCTGTACTTATTGATACATCGATTACTTATAGCAAGGATAGGCTGATGTGAAGATGAGTATGGCTGAAGTTTGTGTTGAACTTGAGGGCATAGCGACCAGTCAGAGGTGTCAGCCATGTTTACAGGGAGAAGAGTTGATGTAATCCTTTTACCGCCACCGTACCGAAGTTACCGTCTTCTTGTGGGGTGGGGGGTAGGGGGGTAACAAACTTTATGCCCCGCGTGTACCCAGAGCATCTAGATAATCCTGTAAGGCATGACCCACCCATCCTCTGCTCACTCGATGTATCAACGCTAACTAAAGTGTCTGCCGCTATGTGAAAACAAAAGGACCCAAAACGCAATGCATATCAAGTAGCTAGCTAGCTGGCTGGCTGGCTGGTTGGTTGAGGCTGGGGAAGCAAGGAAGGAACCACTGCTCCAACATTATAACGCTATGAGGGCTGTTGGCAGGCGATGACTTAACGACACATTCCTACCTCTTGCAAACAGATGAATGTATGTCTCAGCAGTCAGCAAATTGCGTTTTTCCCCTCGTGCCACTTGCTTGCATGCTTCCGATATATGTACTGTGTTTTACTGTTGCTTTACCATCTATGTTAGTAAAACGGGATAAGGCTTAATCACAATTTGCTTCAACGTGTGAAGTACTTTGAACCTTAAGCTTCAATTACATGCACTGAGCCTTTTAAAGCTTGCACACGTGACTGTATAAATATCTAAGAGCACTCGACAATATCTAACTTTATTCCAATGAGCATAAGAAAGCATTAAATTGACATCAAATTAGGACTCGCACATACTTTGAAATTTATTAGCGGGGCGAGAAAATATTATTTTGTTCTTTAACGACGCTGTCAATTGCCAGGATCATAACAGCGTCGCCGGTGTGCCGGAATTTCGTCCCACAGGAATTCTTTTACATGCCAGTAAATCTACTGACATCGAGCTGACGTTTTTAAGCACACTTAAAAACCATCGGTCTGGGCTGGATTTATACCACCGATCTTGGGATCAGCAGGCCAGCGTCTAATCAACTGAGCCACCCAGACCGACAGCGGGGCGAGGCTAATCCGGTCCTACGAGAGCATTAGGCTGTATTACTCACAGCTACTCCACTGTACATAACAGAGCACAGCGTGGCTCTTACGAATAGGGAATCTAACTTTGAATTAATTTGAAACTGAAATCGGTAAACCTTCAAGTATTTTTACTTTCTCTACTACATAAAGCAATTAGAGGAAGTATTGAAGTCTACCCAAAAATTCGATATCGAGTTTTCATCAGAAATATATGTTTGAGGATCCCTGGATCTAAAAAAAAAATAAATAAATAAATAAAAAAATAAACGCCTTCTTAGAAAAAGGTTGGTGTGTGTGCTCAGGCCTGCATGTGTGCGTGTCTGTCTGTCTGAACAGCATAACTCAAAAGCTAAAAGTCAGTTACAAATCCCAAACGTAGTTACTTAAATTCATAATCTTCCATAATTTTCAATAAAGTCCCATGTACCAGACTACCCTTTATATGGAACACTTTTGGAAAATTTTCATTGTTCAAAAATGGTTAACGATGTTCATTAGAATATCACAAGTTCAAGATATTTTCATTACAAATTAAATGTATATCTTGAATTTTCCAAGAATGTTCCCAAAAACTTCTCTTCATTCTCAATGACATTTACAACACTTATAGCATAAGTGTTAAACTAACAGATAAACGATCGTACTACACAAAAATGTGATCTCTTTAAAACGCATAATATTATGCCAAATACTTTTTCATTTTTTCAGTGAATCATTTCTAAGGTGCTTTTTTTAAACCTTCAAACACTTATACTTTTATCAGATATATTCCATTGTACCTGTAATGATATACCTAATCAAACAATTTCGAATTTGCAGTAAGACAATTTCCGTAAATATTTATCTCGATTAACGTAAAGTATGGTAGAAATATAAGCATTTACAAGAATAGTTTGCACAAGAGTGGGTAGAGAATCTCGTATGAGTGCAGCACATCTGACCTTTTTAGAAACAATTTGATACGTTGCACTCACATAGCTTTCTCTACTCTTGTACTAACCATTCTTACAAACTCTTATTCCTCTATCTTCTTCATGTTAGTTGAAATAAACATTTGTACAAATTATCTTATTGCTATTTCCTTGTAGGTACAAGGAGAATATGGGAATATGGGACTTCGAGTGATACTCAAATCTTTTAAAGCTTTGAGATCCCGTTCTCTTTGCACGCTCAACATATAAAAAAATGAACAACGATGTTTCATTTCACCAAAGTTTTAAGTTTTCCGAAACTGACACAAATAACAAGGAATATCTCCGAAATGGTTCACTCTTCAAAACAATTTACTTAGACATAAATTGTGTGTTTTAGCAAGATCTACATTTTTTGTACAGTAAGATTTTGTCTATCTCTTACGGTTTACCAGTTTCAAAAGCAATCCATAGTAAACAGGACTACATAGCGGCATTTCAGCTGTTTCACCATTCTTTTATCCCTTCTGTTCATTGCCCAATGTATGTCAATATTGGCACGGTCATAACTTTATAAAACTTCAGCATAGTTTAAAGTTACTTCTCAGGTAGGATTGCCATTGCGTCTAGGTATATGAACATTTAGGATGTAATGACTACAGATATGTTTATGGTTTTATATGATCCAGCAACCATTAAGAAATGAGAAACAGAGGTTAAACTGTAAACACCTAATGTGTAAGGTTGACCCAAATTGCTTCATTACGAGACCTGAGCCGTGGCACCAGCAGGTTTCCTGGGACGTCACGCTGTTTCACAGAGAACCAACTCAAGTTTGCAAATGGCATGAAGTTAAACTTTGAAATACACTTGGTGAAAGCACTCTGTCTTGCCCCAGTTTCTTCCCCAGACTTTAATGCGCCTGTGTTAAGAGGGACGGGGAATATGAGAAATGGGACGGATTATCCCTGCAAGCTTTAAAGGGTATTTTCTCCTCGAAACAAGAAGACATTCAATGGTTAGCAAACAGACGACAACATAAGCGCTAGCTACCTGCTTTTACTTCATTTTCCCATTGCCCATGGTTAACAAGATACAATTGTTTACACCGAGTGAAACAAAATGCTTTAGTCAACTTCAGTTTTAATTGTATTTAAGCTCGAATCCTGTACATAAATACTAACTACTTTTCCTTCCAGAAAGTAGCACATTTCAGCAACAAAAATCTAATGTGTTGAGCTCACATGCCTTTCTCTACTCTTGTACAAACACATTCTTCTATCTACTTCGTGTTAGTTGACATAAACATTTACAGAAACTATCTTATTGCTTGTTTTCTCGCACGTGCAACGGGGATACGAGAATACAGTAGGATTTGAGCGATAGTCAATTCTTTTAAAGCTTTCTAACTCCGTTCTCTTTGCATGGTTAAAATATAAATAAATGAATAGTGATGTTCCATTTGAAAAAAAATGGTTCTCCAAAACTTACAGAAATAACGAACAATATCTTTGAAATGGTTCAATCTACAACAAAATTTATTCAGACATAAATTGTGTGAAGAGTGAATCATTTCGGATATATTCCTTGTTATTTGTGTCAGTTTCGAAAAACTTAACACTTTCGTGAAATGGAGCATCGTCGTTCATTTTTTATATAAGTTAAGCGTGCAAAGAGAACGGGATCTCAAAACTTTAAAACATTTGACTATCGCCCAAAGCCTACTGTATTCCCATATTCCCCTTGTATGTACAAGGAAATAACCAATACAAATGTTTATCTCAACCAACACGAAGAAGAAATTGGAATAAGAGTTTGTAAGAATGGTTAGTACAAGAGTAGAGAAAGTCATGTGAGTGCAACACATCAGATTTTTAAACTATAATTTATTTAATTATGCTGTTCACAGACACGCTTATATGCACACGCAGACATATATTCATATATTTTTATGAATGCTTTTTTGGATTTAGGGGTGTCAAAACGTGTATTTCCGGTGAAATCTCGGTATCTAATTCTTGGTTGTAATACTTCCTCTATCTACTGTAACTGCGTAGCAGCGAAAGTAAAAAGTTGTCTTTTTATGGTACACATACATAATTTTATGATCCCGTTTCTCTTTGGGAATTGTTGATATTCGGAGCTATGACGATGAAATTTCGCAGTCAGCACTTGTGGTGCTGTGCGTATCTCTGGAATCCCGCCAGACAGTGCTACGCTACGCTACGTGGTCCAGATATTTATGTGGGAGCTTCTGAATACATACAACTCTGATATCCTTCCTTCTTCCCCCAAAAAAGTCATTATTCTGATTGTTATGTTGATTAAAGATACGCATCTGCAACATTTAATTTAACTTAAATTGGCAGAAAATGAATCTGTGTCTAAGTTGGCAGATCTTTCCAATATTTTCGTACACTAGAATGAACTAAACAGAAAAGTGCAAGGTAGAAACGCAAATATTCTACTATATTATCTAGAAAGTATAGAAATTAATGTTTAGCTATCCTAATATTTATAGAAAAACTTAATGTCAAATATTAGAGTTCAAATTATTAGTTTAAAAATTGCACACTATGGATATTATTGTTTAATAACATCATATCAAAGACAAAGTTGTTTTCCACCTAAAAATTCGATATCGAGACCACTGGAATTACACGTTTCCATTACTGAATCACCCGCGGCGCATAGTAAAGTAGATGAAGTATTGTGTTCCACCCAAAAATTCGTTGTCAACATTTCACCAATATATGTTTTGAGGCCCCTGAAAAAAAAGTGTTCTTACAAAAAATCTGCGCACGCACGTGTGTATGTGTGGGGGGAGGGGCGTCTGTGGTTCTGTCAGCCTTTTGACAGCATAACTCAAAAACGAAACATGAGTTAAAAATCAAAGTTGGTAGTTAAGCTTAATGTCCTTCAAGGATGCGACACAAACATTTTGAAGAAAATTGCTCCTCCCTAAATTACCCTTTAAATTTTTCGAAAATTTTTATTTTCTTGAAAGCGACTCTAACGATTTTGATTAAAATGACATGTTTAAAATATTTTTGTGACAAGTGAAATCTATATTTTGAATTTTCTGGCTATTGCCTATGTACTATTTACTCTGGGTGGCTTTTGTCTAACTGGTAAACCGTAAGAGATAGGAACAAATCTTACTATGCAAAAATGTAGATCTTGCTAACACACACAATACGAGTATATGCCAAAATAATTCTTTTTGTAGAATGACCGTTTCGGAGAAATTCTTTATTATTTGTGTAACTTTTAGAGAAATTAACACTTCTGTCACATGGAACACCGCCATTCATTTTTTATAAGTTAATCATGCAAAGAGAACATAATTTGAAAGCTTTAAAAGATTTCACTATCGCACAAAGTCTACTGTATACCCATATTCCTCTTGCACCTACAAGGAAATAAGCAATACGATAATTTCTGCAAATGTTTTTTTCTCGACTAACACGAAGAAGATATAGGAATAAGAGTTTATAAGAATGGTTAGTACAAGAGTAGAGAAAGTTATGTGAGTGCAACACATCAGATTTTTACTTTCTCTACTGGTAAGTAGGGGAAGTATTGCATTCCACCCAAAAATTCGATGTCGAGATTTCACCGGAAATATATGTTTTGAGACCCCCTGAATCCAAAAAAAAGCATTTTTAGAAAAAGGTCCGTGTGTGTGTGTGTGTCTGTGGACAGCATAACTCAAAAACGAAAAGTCCGTTAAAAACCAAAGTTGGTATTTAAGTTTATTGTCATTTAAGGATGTGACACGAAGATTTTGAAGAAAATAGCCCCACCCTAAACTATCCTTTACATGGAACATTTTTCCAACGTTTTGATTTTCTTGAAAATGGCTAACGATTTTGATTAAAATGTCATATGTTTGATATATTTTGATGACAAATGAAATGTATATCTTAAAGTTTCTGGCTATAGACCCTGTAGTCGTATTTACTCTGGACAAATTTTGCATAACTGGTAAACCGTTAGAGATAGACCAAATCATACTATACAAAAATGTGGATATTGCTAAAATACACAATTTATGTCTCAATAAATTTTCTTGTAGGGTGAACCATTTCGGAGATACTCCTTGTTATGTGTGTGAGTTTTGGAAAACTTAGAACTTTAGCGAAATGCAACTACCTTGTTCATTTTTTATATGTTAATCGTGCAAAGAGAACGGAATCTCAAAGTTCAAAAAGATTTGACTGTCGCACAAAGCCTTCTATATTCTAATATTCCCCTTGCACCTACAAGGAAATAAGCAATACAATAATTTCTGCAAATGTTTATCTCAACTAACACGAAGAAGATATAGGAAAAAGGGTTTGTAAGAATGGTTTGTACAAGAGTAGAGAAAGTCATGTGAGTGGAACACATCAGACTTTTTTTATGTCCTTTCCATACAAAGAGAACGGAATGTAAAAGCTATCACGTAGTGAGCAGCTCTTAGAAGATTTGCTCACTTTAGCCTACTGTATTCCTTATTCCAGCTTTGCCTTGAAGGAAATATGTAATAAAAGCAATAGTACTACAAATGATTAACGTAAAGTAGAGAGAAGAACAAGTTTTTAAGCGAAGTTTCATTAATAACGGGTAGAGAAATTCGAGGGAATGCAACATGAGAATTGTTTTTCCTGTGTCTGCTCATACGACTGGCGCGACAAACACAGAACACATCATAGCTGGCAAGTTGCACGGTCGAGTTATGTAAAATAGTAAATTCGAACATTCATGCCGACGAATTCATTTGCAAGTCCATTAATTTATTAGTTGCAAGACCTGGCTGTCATGTAGCACGTCACTGTGGACCTCTCCAAACACAAGCCGAGCGGCCGGGCGGACCGCCCGACCGACACCGCATATATACGAATAACACCACCACATGAGAAACGATATTGTTTTCAATTAGAACTTTGACAGGGGTCTTTTAAAAATATAAACCTGACCACCATGCCACCGCTTTTGTTTCCTGCCTTCCACACTTTGACCTGTTTCGTTCCCTTTATTCTCGAAATCTGAGTTTGTTTAAATTATTTATTTCTCCTTTTTACTTTCTCTACTGGGAAATAGGGGAAGTATTGTATTCCACCCAAAAATTCGATGTCGAGATTTCACCGGAAATATACGTTTTGAGGCCCCATGAATAAAAAAAAAAAAAGCATTTTTAGAAAAAGGTCCATGTGTATCTCTGTGTGTCAGTGTGTCAGTCTGTGGACAGCATAACTCAAAAACGAAAAGTCGGTTAAAAACCAAAGTTGGTATTTCAGTTTAATGTCTTTCAACGATGCGACACGAAGATTTTGAAGAAAATAGCCCCATCCTAAACTACCCTTTACATGGAAAATTGTTCGAAAATTTTTATTTTCTTGAAAATGGCTCAACGATTTTGATTAAAATGTCATATGTTTGAGATACTTTTATGACAAATGAAATGTATATCTTGAATTTTCTGGCTATAGCCCCTGTAGTCGTATTTACTCTGGAAGACTTTTGCATAACTGGTAAACCGTTAGAGAAAGACCAAATCATAACATACAAAAAATGTAGATCTTGCTAAAATACACAATTTATGTCTCAATAAATTTTCTTGTAGAGTGAACCATTTCGGAGATATTCCTTGTTATGTGTGTGAGTTAAGGAAAACTTAGAACTTTCGTGAAATGGATCATCATTGTTCATTTTTTTATATGTTAAGTGTGCAAAGGGAACGGAATCTCAAAGCTTGAAAAGATTTGACTATCGCACAAAGCCTACTGTATTCTAACATTCCCCTTGCACCTACAAGGAAATAAGCAATAAGATAAGTTGTACAAATGTTTATTTCAACTAACACGAAGAAGATATAGGAATAAGAGTTTGTAAGAACGGTTAGTACAAGAGTAGAGAAAGTCATGTGAGTGCAACACATCAGATTTTTTACTTTCACTACTGCGTATAGTAAAGTAGAGGAAGTATTGTATTGCAACTAAAAATTTGAAGTAAAGATGTTACCGAAAATATATGTTGTGAGGGCCCCTGAATCCAAAAGAGCATTTTAGAAAAGGGTAGGTGTGTCTGTGTGCGTGCGTGTGCGTGCGTGCGTGTGTCAGTCTGTGGACAGCATAACACAGTCCCACAAATTGTGCAAATTCACAAAAATGCAATTAAATGTTAAAGCTACCCCATAAAGGTGGTTTGTTGCATAGGTATTAGAAGAAAACCTTTCATTCGAAAGCAGAACCTGTATTATAATACAACGTAATAGGTACGTCTAAAGTTATTTCGATTCAAATGTTAATTCCAGTATAAATATAGGGGGAATTTCAGGAACGACTAAACGTTTTATATCTTTACATTTTTATATTTTATATTTTATTATGTGTACTGCAAATCTTTACACGTTTTTGTTATTCTAATGACAAATTTGAAGGTTTTCTTATAACACAGAATCGTTTAAGCTAATAAATGTTGCTTATTTCAAGCAAGCTTTTCCATAATGGGCGTTAAGAATTTGAAGATAAATCTGAAGAAAATTAAAATGGCTTTTTGAAGAGGCCAGGTGTATCTTAGCCTTCCATTCTCCCCAACCGCCATCTTAACTTGCCCTCATTACAGTGCCACGTATTTCAACTGTCATTTGTCACTACTTATGCCCCTCCCCACCCCCCTGGCTAGGCATAGAGATGGTCCCAAACAGCACATATTATTAAATTCGTTTGGTGTACAGATGCGCAGAATGCTGCCTTTCTAGTGAAAGTTTAGGATACATTATCTTTAAAAACCTGATGTGTTACACTCACATGACTTTCTCTACTCTTGTACTAACCGTTCTTATAAACTCCTATTCGTATATCTTCTCCGTGTTAGTAGAGATAAACATTTCCAGAAATGAGCTTATTCTTTATTTCCTTGTGACACTGGCCATGGGCGCACACTCAAAGACATCACCCCGCTGCATGTAAACACGTGATCCGGCGACAATGCAGCGGTCAGAACAAGAACGACTATGAGCGCGGCGTAATAAAGCGTTTTCATATTGGAGAGATTTTGGACTGCTGACTTGTTTGTGAGATGTTCGAGAAAAGGTGAATTTTGAGAAAAATCCATACTACGTTATTATCCATACAAGCGGCGAGAGCAGCGAGTTTTATGTGGTGGAGTCGTGAGGTTTGAACGGGACAGCTGTTAGCAGTGCGCGTGCGTGTGTGTGTTAGGGTGGAGGGGGGGGGGGTGGTGTTGAAAGACGACGTAGTACCTGTCAAAGTTACGAGTCAACACTCGTGCTCTGAGATGCAAGCTCACAACATATTGTAGGTTATGTTAACGACAACAAAACTCTGATTTTGTACTTCAGTTTTGTCACACTGGTGTCACAAGTGGGATATTTCACATTATCATGCCTCAGCAAAATTAGCAGCAATTACTGTTATCAATACGATGACGTCAAGAAGGCACACCTCAGCCTGCTAATGCTTCTCAGCCTCAGATTTTGAGTTGTTTTCATTCAAGCTGGAGTGGATAATGTAGGTAGCATATAAATAATGCTCCTGGTGGAATGTAGGTCACATATACAAATTCGATGCACTTCACAACATGATGTTGATAATATCTGCATGTCATTCAGCAATGAAACTGTTTACAGAATTTATTAGTTTACATTTCAGTGGTCGTAATTTACTTTTTTTCAATTTAGAACTCAGTTTAAGTGAAAAACTAAAAATAATTAAAAACGTCCATCATGCAGAAACGCCGAAGTTTAAATGACTAGACATAAATTAGCAGATGTCAACCTAGGACGATGGTTAGATTGGATTTATATGAGATGGCCTCAATATAGAATTTAATCGATCGCCCAATGAAACCATGCACATGCATAAAAGCATTGCTAGATAGGTCATATTAGCATGACAAATGAAAGTGTATCCAGTGATTTAGGATTCGAAGTGCTATTTCGGGTATCTTTGAGACTATCCAGTGTTACCTTACCATTGCTAATTTGAAGCAGTTACGTTCACTTGACTTTCTCGCTTCATTCTCCTTTATTACTTTCTCTAAAATACAAGAAATGTTGTACTCCACCTAAAAATTCGATACTAATATTGCAGCAGAAATACGTGTTTTGAGAGTCACTGAATCCAGAAAACCACTTTAAGAAACAGGTTTGTGTTTGTGGTGTGTATCTGTGAACAAAACTCTAAAACGAAAGTTCGTTTAAGTTCCAAACTACTCGTATGTAAGTTCAGTGTGTTTCAAGGCTGCTACACAAAAAGAAAAATAAATCCCATATGCTAAACTTTACGAGAAACATTTTTCGAAAATGCTGATTGTTTTGATTGAATTATCATATGTTTCAGATACCTTAATAAAAAAGATAAATTTATATTTTGAAGTCTTCTTCATTCTGAATGACTGTTACATAACCAATAAACCCTTAGAAATAGACAATTTCTCAGTTTGAATTTTAAAACACTTCTACGCCTGTCGGGGAGCACAGGAACTTATGGACCGGACAGAGTGAAGCGGTCACTATAAGAGTGAGGAAGAGGATGATAAGAAATGCAGGTGAAATTGATTATTGGAATGGTGATGATGGAGTAGTTGGTGGAATGAGTGGTGAGGGAAATCGGAGAACCCGGAGAAAATCCGCCTCGTCCACCTCGAATACCACATGCGTGTCCCTGGGATCGAACCAGGGCCACCTTGGTATAGCGTAATGTCTAACCGCTTGGCCACATGTATTTCTAGAACGAAAACCTCAGAATTCACAGATCGTTGACGTTTTATTTAACATACGATAATTTTTAAAGATGAACACAATCAAGTATAAAATAATTTCTTAAATGGAAGTCAAATTAAGGTTTAAAATTGGGCATAGCCCTTGAGGAATGCCTACAAGTGAAATGAGCTGTTGTGCATAATTCTCCTTACTTGGGCATTAGAGTGCAATGAACGTGAGGGTTGAAAGCAGTGAATAAATGAAAAGAGCCGCCGTTCCGCTGACCCTTATGCTGCAGTTCTTTCCTCTGCAGGTTGTTGCGTACATTAAGGTAAAGGCGGCCGAGCGAGCGAGCGAGTGGAGGGCGGGCATTATCATTACCATAAAAGGGAATGTCCTGATGCAATCGACCTTCCTGCCGCTTTAAGTGTATACTTCCGCCAACACTCAGCGAGTCCGTCCCAGGCTTTTATTTGGCTAAAGACCTGTATTATGCGGGAATTAATATTTGAAGCCTATCGTTAATGTACTTTTCGTGTTTATGCGGAAAATACAATGGTTGACAGAAAGTTCCATCGCCTATATAGTATACAAGCCCAGACCTTGATTTAAAAAGTTTGTTACATTCACATTACTTTCTCTATCCCTTCTTCTAATAATCACTCTTACAAAAGTTTATTACTTTCTCTATTACGCATAGATAGGGAAAGTATTGTATTCCACCCAAAAATTCAATGTCGAGATTTCACCGGAAATATATGTTTTGAGACCCCCTGAATCCAAAAAAAGCATTTTTAGAAAAAGGTCCGTGTGTGTATGTCTGTCAGTCTCTCCCTCTCTCTCTCTCTCTCTCTCTCTGTGTGTGTGTGTGTGTGTGTGTGTGTGTGTGTGTGTGTGTGTGTGTGTGTGTGTGTGTGTGTGTGTGTGTGTCAGTCCGTGGACAGCATAACTCAAAAACGAAAAATAGCTTAAAAACCAAAGTTAGTATTTAAGTTTAATGTCTTTCGAGGATTCGACATGAATATTTTGAAGAAAATTGCCCCACTCTAAACTACCCTTTACATTGAAAATTTTTCTAAAATATTGATTTTTTTTAAAAAATGGCTTTAACGATTTTGATTAAAATCGTCATATGTTTGAGATACTTTTATGCCAAATGAAATGTATATCCTGAATTTTCTGGCTATAGCCCCTGTAGTCGTATTTACTCTGGACGACTTTTGCATAAGTGGTAAACCGTTAGAGATAGACTAAATCATACTGTACAAAAAATGTAGATCTTGCTAAAATACACAATTTAAGTCTAAATAAATTTTCTTGTAGGGTGAACCATTTCGGAAATGGTTCGCTCTACAACAAACTCTATTTGGATATATTGTGTGTTTTAAGAAGATCTACGTTTTTTATGTAGTAAGATTTGATATATCTCTTACGATTTATTAGTTATGCAAATGTCATCAAGAATAAATAGGACTACATGGGCTATAGCCAGAAAATCCAAAATATACATTTCATTTGTTATAAAAATATCTTAAACATATGACATTTAATCAAAATAGAGCCATTTTCTAGAAAATAAAAGTTTTCGAAAAATTCTCCATGTAAAGGGTAGTTTAGGGTGGAGCAATTTTCTTCAAAATCTTCGTGTCGCACCCTTAAAAGATTATACTTAAATACTTACTTTGGTTGGTAACCGACTTTTCGTTTTTGAGTTATGCTGTCCACAGACTGACAGACACACACACGGACCTTTTTCTAAAAATGCTCTTTTCTTTTTTGATTAGGAGGCCTCAAAACAGATATGTATGTATTTCCGGCAAAATCTGGATATCGAATTTTTGGGTGGAATACAATACTTCCTCTACTTTATTATACGTAGTAGAGAAAGTAAAAGTACAAAAAAGAAAAAGAGAGACCAGGAAGATCAAGAAATACGTAAATGCGGAAGGAAGGAAGGAAGAAAGCAAGCAAGGAAGCAGATAACAGTGATAAGGAGCGTAGTGCGCGGGTTGAAACAGGCAAAAAGGAAAGTTTGTTAATAGCCGCGTGCTTGTTACCCAAGGTACGTGGTGCATGCCTTATCAAAGTAGGTAGAAAATATGTTTGTAGGAGCAACTTTTGATAGAGGTTGTACCGTGTACACAAGGAGATCTCTGTAATCTGTTCCCTTTATTAGTTTCAGCTGAGAACAAACAGTGCACAATGTGATGAAGGTGGAGTCGGGACCTCCTCGGGCTAGGAAATCTGTTGCCATAGCGTTTAAGTCCAACACGCATAAAGCCATCCAACAACCCCCAAGCTACAAAGTGTTGTTACGTCATCTTGTTAGGCTCACTTTCTTACATTCACGCCCGGCTTACTGCCATTCTGCGAGTCTAGTAGCCTATAAACTATTTAAATTTCACTTAGAATTATGTATACTATTTGCAGACGCTCAGGTTATTACTGAAAAAAGATGAAATGGCCCTGCCAAATAATACTAAATCTTTTCGTTTATGAATATGCCCATGAAAACTGATGTCTAGCACTCACATGACCTTTCCTACTCTTGTAAAAACTCTTCTTACAAGTGTTTATTGTTCTAACCAGGTAACCCCGCGGGTTAAGGCCTACCACTGGACTGCTGCGTCCCCCCGCGGTGCTTACCACAGGCGTCATAAGTGGGTAACACCCGGCTGCAAATGTTTTCCGATGGACGAGAAGGTGTAGGGGAAGCAGATGAGCCTGGCTTCACCAGAGGTAATACTTAGCAAAGCCTCGTAGCGTATTGGAAAGAATGTGAAACTGCACAGTTGTTTACGCGAGCTTATTGTACAAACACGGCGAGACAGTGTATGTACACTCTGTTCAGATGCAATCAAATCATTAGAATAGCAACATCTCATATATCGGCAAGCGCGAGAGATCATGTACTCCTGTTTTATCACTGACTGTATGCCAAGTGACTCTTATTTCGCTCTTCTAATAAACAAGATAAGAAGCGATCGCAGCGCTCGACTACCTAAGTCAATACGCCTCATCGCTTTGCCAAGTAGTATTCACTTTTGTGATGCGTTGTGAGCGGGGAGCCAACAAGAAGCTAAATAATCAATTTTATTCCATAAAAAGATCATTCTTTTCTGTACGTATTTAAACAGGTAACACTGATTTTTTGTGGTAGCATTAATGTTTTTCTTATACAAAGATAATGCATATGATGTATTCCTCGTTAATAATAATAATAATAATAATAATAATAATAATAATAATAATAATAATAATAATAATAATAATAATAATAATAATAATAATAATAATAATAATAATAATAATAATAATAATAATAATAATAATAATAATAATAATAATAATAATAATAATAATAATAGATAAAACGGTGATAAAATTCGGGTACATTAGCGCCGACTTGCATAACTAATAGATAAGACGTCCTGGATTCCGCGCGCGGCAAGGAGCATGACAGTCGGAAAACGTTTGTAGTTGACTGTACCGTACTGGAAGGTAGGACGTGGTCAGCATGTGGTATTCGCAACCAGGATTCCCTACTTCTCAATCAGGCAGCTTCTAAGCTGGAGAACTTGCACGAATAAATAGTGGAAGGGTGAGTAAAGCAACTCATTCAAGTGCCAAAATGTTTGTAATGATTAGTTACAGAAACAATTGAAATATTCTGGCAAATGACAAGGCCAGTTACTTGGTGGCTGCATTCCCTCCAAAACTGAATCACAATGTACAACTTGTGACCTTACAAGTCACAGCTGTTATTGTAACCTTGACACACTGTACATAGCGGTCTAAAAACTGACTCTGACAATAGTCACTAAAAGATGACTCTGTGTTGATTCCCTTATATAGCCGAGAATTAGGCAATGGACATTTTTCTGGAAATCGAGATTTCGCGAAACTTCTCGTAACAACTTAAAGCTTCTTGGACTGCCTGACAGACACCATTGTCACTGTTGCCTAGAAACGTAGTTGTATTCGGTAGCTGACCTTTAGCCGCCTTTGATGTGCAGCCGCAGCCACCGCCACAATTTTGTTTAGCATTTTGTAACCAGAATTTGAAGTAGTGCAACGTATTAGCGATCATTTCCTTAGCGCGGGACCCGGGATTTGATTCCCTGTACCGGGGTGGGAATTTCCTGGTTCGGGGTGCACTCAGCCTCGTTAGCTCCCTGAGGGGCCAACTTGATTAGCAAGTAGTGGTCTCTAGTCGAGAAAAGCGTATGGCCGGGAGGGACCAGGCACTGACCAGGTCCCACCTCCAGTACTGCATCACGCCACCGGTGGGCAGAGGTGGCGTGCGCAGCGGTCGGGCGGTAGGCCTTGGCCCGATGCGCTGTTGTGCCATGGGGGGAGGGGGTGTTACGTATTAGATCCCAGTGAACTCCCAGTGCCCCTAAGTGTTACGAATGCCTGTCCTAGAGCCCCGGGAGGTCATTCCTTGCTTCAGCAGTCGAATCGCATGCGGATTGACTGCACGGCAATGCGAAGCGACAAAAAGATAAACCTATGCTAAGTCAGTTAATGCAACTTAGAGCTTGTTGGTTTGCTATTGGGTTTGTGCTTAACTATGTTGGTAGCGTTTGTGGTTTCCGCAAAACAGGAAATGCGGACTGAAGTGCATTTGCAGATAATTGGAACTTCCTACAACCGAGCAATGGCAGTAGCAATGGCGGGGTTAGTGCCGCCTGACAGCAAAACAATATCCACAAAATGGGATTGGCTGTAAATTCCCTTCATTGAAGCAATGCATTCAACACACAATTGCCACCACTATAAGCTATGACCTATATCGGTATCTCGTTACTTTCTAACTCAAACTTACTGATGTCATTTCAAACAATTATTACTGCCATAATATGATTCGATACATATAAAATAAATATAGTGAGAATTCTAAGAAATTCAGTCAGGTTCACATGTGTCAAGTAGAGGCCGAAAAAAGTTTCTAAACACAAATAAAATGTAATTTGGCAGCTACATTTTAAGGCAGCGATGTCCAAACTTATCGCTTTGGAGACGTTTACGTAATTAGCTACTATTCCCTGCTCCACACCTTCAGTCGGAAGGTGAATCTGCTCTTGCCTGTGTCGTGTTGGCACACTCAGTGACGGACACAAACGAGGCATTCTATGGCAGTTTCTAAATTATAAACTGAATTTTCAAGGAATATTCTTAGAAGACTTCTTCATTCTGCATGACTTCTGTATAAATGGTAAACAGTAACAGACAGACAAAAGCTTACTAAACAAAACTGTGGATCTCGTTAAAATACACAATTTATGTCAATTCCTCTTTTCTTTTGAGTGAACCATTTCCGAGATATTATTTATTTAAATTTAGCAATACCTATATCAAATAAAATTATGTTATTCGTCTTTTTATTTCTTGACCTTGCAAAGAGAGCGGAGTTTCACAGTTATCCCATAGCAACCAACTCTTAAAACATTTTACTACCCATATTCCCTTTGTACCTACAAGAATATTCGCAATAAGCCAATTTCTGTCGATTAAAATGCAGTATATAGAGAAATAAACATTTACAAGAATAGTGTGTATAAGAGTGAGTATAGCTCTACATATATTTGTGAACAGAGTTTCTCCAAATTGAGCTACCTATATTAAAAGTCTGTATTGCAATATGTTACGCTACGATCACTTGGTGTATCTTCTAAGGCTATATGCCCTTCGACATTGTCAACAAATATTGATCGACTTCTTAAACGTAAGCAGCACCAAAGAAATCACTAATGAACAGATGTTTATTGCATAAGGTTCGAAAGTGCTTACGTAAATCAAACGCAGGTTATAGCTAAACCGCCACTACAACACAATTGAGTTTTAAAAGAGTGGCAAAGTTCGCAAAAACTGCAAGGAGCTAAATCCAACCTCCTGTCTTTCGTGAACTTTGGGCATCGTTGTTCTTATGTTTTGCAAATTGATTGCTGTGTAATTTCTTCGGTTTTTTCAAATAATTCATTATCATTTAAATTAAATTAATTTAAATTATTTTGTTTTCAGAACGCTGTCACTTGCCAACATCACATCAGCGTCGCCGGTGAGCCGGAATTTCGTCCCTCAGGAGTTGGTTTACTCGTACATGCCAGTAAATCTACTGACATGAAGCTGTCGTTTCTAAGTACACTTAAAACCCATCGGTCTGGTTTCAGCGTCAAACCAACTCAACCACCCAGACCGACATCATCATTTAAAGATTTTGCATTCACTGCCTACTGATCCTAAGTTCACGTGTTCAAATGTGGATATTTAAAGATGATATTTAAGTGTGCTTAAAAGCACTAGCCCCAGGTCAGTAGATTACTGGCATGTTAAAGAAGTCCTGCAGGACAAAGGTCCGATGCACCGGCGGCACTAATATAATCCTGCTAATTGTAAACTGCCGCCAGTAAATTAAATATTTAAGTATTTTATTGTTCGACTGGAACTGAAGTTAAGTACGCATTGCCAGTGTACACAGCTAACACGTCTCTGTATTGAGATGCATGCAATATTTCAAACATTAATATAAGAAAAGTGCGTTAAATGTGTTAGAGTACGCGGACTTCCCCAAACGAGTGCGATTTAAAATAGTACGAGTTATACAAACTAACCGTAAGCAACTTTCATATTTAACTACATGCCCAAAAGTCAGTAATTATACGTTGAAAAGGATACCAGCTTAGTGCATAACCTCACCTGGTAAAGAAGGCTGCTGAGAATCGGGTACTGCAAATGTCTGAGAGAAATCACGTACGTACGTTTCACATTATACATGCGTCAGCGATCAGCCACACATTTCTCACTCTTGCTGCATCCTAGCGTCTCCGATGTATCGTATATCTTACACATTCGAAAGATTTATCCAGGTGAAGCTCTATCTGACACGCACTAAATAAGCAAGAGCAAAACAAAAGCGCATCAGGCAGAATAGCCAACTTCGAAATAAAACAAGCCGCCCTAGTTGAACCTCGAGCCTTGGCCAAAGAGTATCAAACGATGCTGTGAGCCCTTAGGGTATACCACCAAAATCGCTAAATTACTGGAACATTGTCATTCGACGTAGGCTTTCTTATATTACTATTACTACGATTATTACTAAAATTATTATCATTATCATTATTATTATTATTATTATTATTATTATTATTATTATTATTATTATTATTATTATTATTATTATTATTATTATTATTATTATTATTATTATTATTATTATTATTATTATTATTACTATTACTATTATTACTATTACTATTACTATTATTACTATTACTATTATTATTATTACTATTATTATTATTACTATTATTACTATTACTATTACTATTACTATTACTATTATTATTATTATTATTATTATTATTATTATTATTATTATTATTATTATTATTATTATTATTATTATTATTATTATTATTATTATTATTATTATTATTATTATTATTATTATTATTATTATTATTATTATTATTATTATTATTATTATTATTATTATTATTATTATTATTATTACTATTATTACTATTATTATTATTATCATCATCAATATTATTGTTGTTGTTTAACGACATCTTATAGCGTCCTTAGCCTATTGTATTAATTTAAAATTAAAACTACTGCCTAGCTTAATCCTTTGTAACCTAACTTTTCATTTTAAATCTTTCGAAATGTTTTAAGATAGTTCTATAATTTTTTGAGCGCAACAATTAAACGATTTGACAGTGTAGTCGGTCTGGGTAATCCTAAATTATACAAATATTTAATAACTTCAATCTTTCTTCATTATTTTTGCATCCAAAATTAATATGGTCAGTTATTTTCAAACTTCGACAGCCACATAAGTCGCTATTTACTTGACAAAAAAAAAATCAGGCAATTTTCCAATATTAAGTCATATGAGCTCTGTTCATTTTCAGTTTATTGAACCAAAATGAATACTCCGCTTGAGCACCCAGCGGAAGCGGGACTAATTTAATTTTCCTCCCTTCTTGTTTAGCTTTATATAAAAGGAATTTAGTTATATTTACTGTAATCCATTTCTGTTGTCTATTCCCTGTTTATAAATTTTTGTAAGGAAGCTTTTTGAATCTGTTAGGATAAGGCTTTCTAGGAGTGTATTTATTAAAATGAAATTAATGGTAATCTTTTCTTTTATTCTATTTATTTAACGTTGCTTTAACTTACCTGTCATATCGCCACAGTTTTACAGTGATTATATTGTGTTACAGTTTGTATGAAATATGTTTACAGAGTTCCGTAACGTTACAAAAGTACAAAATTGTTTTACAATATACATGATTTCCAAGTGCTTCTGTTATATTATTGGGAACATTGGCTTCTATCCGCTGTTGTTGATATGTCTTGCATTCTTCTATGAGTGCTTGACAATGACGATCACGTTGCAAACAGGTGAAGTTTTGCTGAGTAAGTAGCTGTGGGTAAGTTTAGTGTGTCCAATACGGAGAAGGCTAATGAGAACTTGTTGTTGGCGCCTAAGCTTTGTTACTGGATATGGTACTCTGTATAATGATTTAATTTCTTGGAGCTTGCTGGTGGGGGTATATTCATTATTGACTAGCGGAGTTCAGATCCTCCATGGTGGAAAATCGGTTTGTATTGTTTTAGGTAATATTTTCGGAAGGGAAATATTGTTTTCGTAGAGATATTGCTTCACCCTTAGAGAAAAGGTTACTGCGTGGCTTGATGGTAACAACCTTTGTTTGTGATGATATTTTGAGAGTAAATATGTATAAGTTCTTGAATTTGGAGTTGCGGCTGTCTTTAGAGCATAGGTTATACTTAACTGTTTCCTTCGAATTAATAATGGGAGTTCATGATGGGGCTAGTTGTGTAAGCTCCCAAAATTATTCGCAAAGCAGAATTTTGTATTATATCTAGCATTCTAAATGCTATTGGTTTTGCTGAATTATAGACAATAGCCCCATAATCCAATTTAGTCCTTATGATGGACTTTTAGGTACATAAGCACATGGTAATCTGTTCCCCAGTTGTTTGCTGACAATATTTTAAGAATGTTATTTCTACGTAAGCAGTCATCTTTCAGAATCTTAAGTTGGGGTAACCATGTCAGCTTTTGGTCAAATATTAATCCTAAAAGTGTAATCGTGTTTATGCTTGGTATTATGTTTAGATCAATGTGGAGCGTGACGGAACTATATGTTTTGTTGTTGTTGTTGTTTTTTTTTTTTTTTTTTTTTCTTGACAACATTATACAGTTGCATTTGTTTGATGAAAGTTTAAATCCGGTTTGTTTGCACCAGACAACAGTTTTATCAAGTGTATCTTGCAAAAATCCTTCGTTGTGGTTGGCGATTTTGCCTCTATAGTAGATTAGGATATCATCAGCGAAAAGAGATGCTTTCACTGGGAGTCTTTATTTTGAAAGTTATACTGTTTATAGCTATCAAAAAGTGTTACGCTGTTTATTGACCCTTGTGGAACCCCATTTTTCATGGGAAATTCTTTCAATATAGTATTTGTTGTCCTTACTTGGATTATTTGACTTTGTAAGCAATTTTGGATGAATTCTAGCATATTTGCTCTAATGTTTTCAACTCCTTATACCGTGCGAACAGGTATACCACAAATATGTCAAATACTTGCGAGTCTTTCTCGTGTAAGCAACAGAAGTGTGGCTTCACTAGTAAATAATGTTAGTCATTTGTTTCAAGAATAGTTGTGGTTATAGGTTTGGTAACACTGTCAAGGACTGTCGAATGTTCCTAGTGTATAAGATGGCGTGTTGCTTATAAAATTATTTACTCATCGTGTGTATTTCTATTGAGATTTACTCGTAGATTCCGGCACTTCTCTGCAAGTTATGAAAAATCGAAGTGGACAAAATTTGGCTGTTATACATGGATATAAATTTCGCAGAGCAACAGAAATACAGTATTGTGGAGCTGCACTGTTAAAGCATGTAAGTCCCGTATTGATTTAAATGATACTGCTACTCACATTTTTATTCGCAAATGAAGTAAGTCATAATCACTAAACCGTTCAGAGTTTGAATAGACAAGCAATCTCTAATAACGTAAAGTTTTAAGCTGTTAATGAATTATCTGAAAGACTATTTAAGTTGATTCGCAAAGAAGTTGCCAGTGAAACAGCTCACATTTCAAGTAAAATCGTGAATTACAGTAGGAAATGTATTTATCGTGCTAGATCAATTTTGCCGCCATTGCCAAAAACATTAGACGAAGTTCACAAAACACAAAATGACAATTTTAAATATGAAGAATAAAAAGGTACTTCCCATTATCGATAGTAACCAAAACATCGTTTGTTTGATGACGGAGAATAATCTACAGAGTAATATAATTTTTATATATTTTTTTCGAGTACTGATGTAATTTTTTTACCAATTCTACACAATTCATGTATCCAATAATGGTCACTATAATCCATTACTTTCTTGCTTACTGCTAAACAAGCAGGAGTCACGTATGAGAAGATGGTGACTGAATTTGTAAATGCCTGTGATAATACTAATATTAATTTTGAACCTTCAGCAGTTGTAGTTGACTGAAGTAGCCATACATAAAGCAATTTGTTAGGTGTGGCCGTCAGCATCTATAGTAGGTTGCAGATTTCGTTTCACACAGGCCTTGTGGAGAAAACTCAAACTTTAGGATTGTCTTCTGAATATAAACAAAACAGTACTGATGTTGGTAAATGGTTGCACTAGGTGTTCGGTTTAGCTTTGCTATCTCCCGAGGAAGTAGATGCCTTTGTAGAACATTTAATAAGCATAAAACCTAACGATCCTAACGTTACAAAATTTGCAGATTATTTAACATAAGTTGTGATTCTACGTTTCCTCCAGAAAGTTGGGCTTCTGACGCTATCAGATCTTATAGAACAACCAATGCATTCCACGGGGGTTTCGGACTTTGCTTTAACAGCCTACATCCACATATATACCATTTTGTTGATGCTATCATTCAAACGCAGACAAGCACTTACATAGAAAAGAAAGATACAGCTAATTACGAATCTAAATCTGTCTGCAACCAAACAAGGAATTACCTCACGATTGCATTTCCTGAAGTGTTTGTTATTATTACAACAAAGGAACATTATTTAAGTGCATGTTTTAACTTATTGAGAAATGCCCTGTTGTAACACGGACATCCAAGGTATTTTAACTTATTCACAAATGCCTTGCTCTCACACGCGCGTGCATATTATGAAACTAAATTGTTAACCATACCTATGAATGACAAATAGGCAGCGTTCATAGAGTCCTAAGTTGGGAAGGAAATGTAGGAATGACCGCCGCGCGCAGTCGGGCACTTTAAAACAGGTAGTTGGGGCCCTCCGTCTCTCTACTGTTGTGTTAGTTGAGATAAACATTTGTACAAATTATCTTATTGCTTATTTCCTTGTAGGTACAAAGGGAATATGGGAATACACAGGCTTTGAGCGATAGTCAAATCTTTTAAAGCTTTGAGATTCTTCTTTACACGGCGAACATAAAACAATGAACAACGATGTTGCATTAAACAAACCTTTGTTAGTCAAAACTCACACAAATAGCAACGAATATCTCCGAAATGGTTCACTCTGCAAAAATGTATATGGACATAAATTGTGTGTTTTAGCAAAACCTATACCTATTTTTGTATAGTCTATCTCTTACGGTTTACCAGTTATGCAAGTCATCCAGAGTAAACAGGACTTGTGGGCTATAGCCAGACAATTCAACATATACATTTCATTTGTCACAAAAAATATCTAAAAAATAAGGCATTTTAATCAAAATCGTTAGCGCCATTTTCAAGAAAATAAAAAATTTCGAAACATTCTCCGTGCAAAGGGTAGTTTATGGGTGAAAAAATCTTCGTGTCGTATCCTTCGAATACATTAAACTCAAATATCAACTTTGCTTTTTAATCGCCTTTTCGTTTTTAAGTTCTGCTGTCCACTGACAGACTTTTCTAGAACTACATTTTTGAGGGGATCACCATGCATTTCCGGTGAAATCTAGGTGTCCAGTTTTAAATATCCGTGTGCATGAAGTGATTTATTCATCTCCTTGTGTGAGGAATACAGGAACCGTGGGATAGTTTTTTCACCTTAGCTACTATCCATTTCTGTCGAGCAGCAATCACAACATGTTTCTGTTAAGGTTTACTTTTGCATACTTCATAATGTACCAATTTCAGTTCCTGCATCGCGATGACAAACTCGTTTTTTTGATTGTGGTTCCGTAATTTCTCGCGTCACCAAACATGTTTCGTTACAAAAGGTTGCAGCGAAAAGGGGAGGAAATAAAGCCTTTGTTATTTGGGACGCATAATTTAAATTATCACTCCGTTTTCATTCCAAGCTCTATTCTGCATTAGCACATTTGGCCGTCGCTGCAATATAGAGGATTTCCAGCTAGAGAACTAACTACGGGCAGGGCGGGGCGGGGCGGGCTTAACCGGCTAACGGCGTTTACTGCTCTTGAAGATGACGTCACCAGGTCCTTATTTGTAGGTACTACACGGCTTTAAGGGATAAATACCTTCATTAAACCCCTTTTGCATTATATGCATGTTAACCCCTTTCTTACAACAAAACTGAATTTAAGAGCATCCCACTTCCACAGGGTGAATTAGAAATGCGTTCTTACCTTTTTAAGAACAATAGAATTTACCAGCATTTTCTATCCTATGCCACTACATGTAATACATAACTGCAAGTATTGTATTTCAACCAAAATTCAGTACGACTGGAATTTATTTACCTTTATACTTTGTTTGCTCCTTTATAAGATAAACATTTCTACAAATTACCTTATTGTTTATTTCCTTGTAGTTACAGGGGAATATGGGAATACAGTAGGCTTTGTGCGATAGTCAAATCTTAACGATGTTGCATTTCAACAAAGTTGAGTTTTCCGAAACTGACACAAATAACAAGAAATATCTCCGAAATGGTTCACTACAAAAAAAAAAAAAAAAAAAAAAAAAAAATATTTGGATATAAATTGTGTATTTCAGCAAGGTCTACATTTTTTGTGGAGTAAGATTTTGTCTAACTCTTACGGTGTATGAGTTATTCAAAAGTTATCCAAACTAAACAGGACTACATGGGCCATAGCCAGAAAATTCAAAATATACACCTCATTTGTCATAAAAATATCTTAAACAAATGCCATTTTAACCAATATCGTCACAGTGATTTTCAAGAAAATACAAATTTTCGAAAAAATTTTCACGTAAAGGGTAGTTTAAGGTGATGCTATTTTCCTCAAAATCTTCTTGTCGCATCCTTGGAAGACATTAAACTTGAACACAAACTTTGGTTTTTAACCGACTTTACGTTTTTGACTTATGCTGTCCACACACACACACGCACGCACACACACGCACACGCACACGCACATACACACACCTTGATTTGCATACTGTCTTACTGACTTCATTCCTACCAGGAACCATGAGCTATGTGTAGGATTAGTTGTACAGGAAGAGAAAGATGTCTGTGCCCACTAATAACCTTGGAATCGTCCCTAGCGCCCTAATTCCCTTTACGTGCTAACGATGGGCCGACCTCTGCTACTTAATGCCCGCCTTTTTCTGCAGAGCTGCTTCATCAAAAGCTGCCCTTAGAGGATTGACTGGTGTTTGTTATATAAACATGGCCGTGGTAGTTATATCAAAGAGATAGATCATTTCCACCTTTGTGCGTGTGTATCAACAACCTCAGACAGACACGGTTCATTGATTTATTTTCACCTGAATGGAGCAAGCTTGCTGACCACACAGACAGTTAATGCTTTACTGAAAGCCTGACCCAGAGCTGGCAATTCAAAGCTATCTACATGGTTTGTAAACTGACAGCAGCCACTCTCATATCTTCCTTATTACTCTTTCGAAATACAGTGGAAGCCCGAAATGGCACGATGCGAAATACCGCAGATTCGGACTTAACGCGGGGGAAATTATATACACCAAAAATATATATCGCACTTTTTATTTATTTAGTTTTTATTTTTGAAAGTTGAGCTTAAAATTTTCTTCAAAGCGCGTTACTGGAATATACTTTTTGCTACATTCCTAGCGTTGACCTTGGTCACTGCATTGCTAAGAATTTCCCGAAGTAACGAGACATAAAGAAGATATTGTGCATGTTAGTGAAGTGATGAACAAGATGATTCTGTGTGTGAAGGAACGGGATTCATCTCCATCTTACAATCAAACAATACACGGAGAAAAAACGTTGTGAATTATGTAATGACTTTGAAATTTTATCCCCTTTGTGTAGGCTAGGGAATAAAAAAGTGAACAATAGCCTCCAAATTAAGGAAAACATTGGAATATTTAGAGACATAACAAAGAATATCTCCCAAGATGCTTTCAACAAAAATTGTCTGCTTTAACGAGATCTATTTTTTTTTTTTTTTTTTTTTTTTTTTTTTTTTTTTGTGTAGTAAGATTTTGTCTATCTCTTACTGTTTACCAGTTATGCAAAAGTTAGCCTGATTCAAAAGTACTGATGACGATATTGCCAGAGAATTCAATATATGCATTTTGTTTCTCATAAAAATATTTTAAACATGTGGTATTTTAATCACAGATTTTTGATAAAATAAAAATTTTCAAAAAATGTTGCAAGTAAAGCGTAGTTTGGGATCTGAGGAGTTTTTTAAAAATCTTAATGTTGCATCCTTAGAAGATGTTAAACTTAAACACTAGTATTTATTTATGCCAACGAACTTATTGTTGGTGGTTGACCGACTTTTCGTTTCTGAGTTATACTGTTCACAGACGGACACGCATGCGCGCACCTTTTTCTAACAATGCTTCTTTAGGTTGAGGGGACCTCAACACATATATTTCCTTTAAAATCTCACATCTAATACGATACGTGCCCTATTTACTGTACGTAGTGGAGAGACTAAAATTATTCAATTTAATATTTTTGAGCCAAGTACTGCAAAAGCTATTATATCTCAAATATGGATGGTATACAAACAAGGTCTGTGCCATACAAAATAGTTGCTTAATTGGCATGTTCGTTTACCTTAATATATTCGAGAATATTACATCACAATAACCGCATGAATGAAATATATTACACAACGGAGTTAATGCATCTGGAATCTATTACAACCAGGGCCGCGGCTATTATATGTAGATGCTAGGGTACATCTTGACCGCATACCTGCCTTAATGAATGGCCCTTGACGATACAATAGGCCGTACATGACAATCACTACTGTGTGCCGTTTCATGGCTCCAGAGCCTTCGGTTTGCACGA